>CM076584.1:544753552-544823229 GCA_034641835.2 Pinus albicaulis | reverse complement strand
AAACTTGTTTGCGTGAGGAGGGTTCAACGGAGGTAAAACGGCTGAATGAGCGGAAATGAGCACGGTTTATGAAAGAGACTAGTGACTGTAAGCGGATATCAGAGAATGGGTATACGGAATGTAGCGTAACAGAGAACAAAATGGGGTGAAGCGGAACAGAGAAGGGTTACGTGAGCATGGTGGAAATGCAGCTGTGAGATCAATAGAACAGTAGGAGGAGTAAAACGCATCCGGTAATATTTAAAATTGGGTGGCTGCAGAGTAGATGCAAGCACGTTTATGCAACGGCTACGGATTTTGTGCAGCTAAGAGAAGCCGTAGTCAAATCAACTACGTTTCTTAACTACAGGTGGAGTATCAACGTATAGCTGAACACTAATGAAGACCAGAGGCTTGATTATGAGGCCGTTTAGAAATGAATGCAAGGATTGTGGGGGAATCGTATAGAGATCGTGGGATGGCTACGGAGTTATCAACGCAATCATTGCATATAATGGAGCTATGGTTTATAACTATGTAAAAATGTGCTTGAATGCCATTTGAAATAAATTTTTACTCATACCTTGGAATTCTTGCCATTTTTCATTGGTATTCAATCAGTTGCTCCTCATTGATATCTTGAATGCCCCATGTCTTCATACCTGCATTTGATTTCATGATTGTTGAACTAACATTTGGCTGTACATTTTTTATTTTTTATTTTTATTTTTTTGAAAAACAGAGTAGTAGCTGCAGAATCTGCTTCCGGCTGCGGAAACTGGTGTCAGCTGCGAAAACTGACACAACTATTATTTGGGTGAATGGAAATAGATGGATGATAACTGACTGAATGAAAATGGTCATGAAAGAAATTTTTATTAGTGAAATGAAATGAAATAGATGAAATGAAGTGAAATGGAATGAAGTGGAGTGAAATGAAGTGAAATGAAGTGGAATGGAATGGAGTGGGTGGTCACAAAACTTGTGAAATGAAAAAGATATTTTTTTTTTTTTTTGGAAAATATAGGATGTCAGGTGTTCCTAATTTTCACCCTACATTTTCTGTATAAGACTGCCAATCAATGATTGGTTTTCAGGCTTATACAAATTTTATTTTATTTTTATTTTTTTTAATTTTAATTTTTTAATTTTTTTTAATTTTTCACTGAAAAGAACAAGGCTAGGCTGGTGGAGAAGAAGAATTCTTCTGTACCAGCCTGATTACAGAATTTTCTTGAAACATTTTGACAAATTCCTCTTTTGAGAGTGGCTTATGATAGACTTTTAATCTGTGGCCATTCACAATAAGAGGGGTTTGAAATTCATCAATGGTCTTGATTCTTACCGCTCCATTGCTAAAGATCTTGTCAATCTCATATGGCCCAAGCCAATGAGTCTGAAATTTCCCTTTAAAATCTTTAAACTTGGAATCAAATAACAATGCTCAATCTCCTTCTTGAAACTTCTTCTCTTTGATGTATTTGTCATGCCATTTAGCTCTTTGATATTGAACTAGATCAGTTCTTAGAATTGCCTCTTGTATGATCTCATCTAGCTCATTTAATTGCTCCATTCTATGCTTTTGGGCTTCTGATAAATTCATTCCCAATTGAACTGCTATCTTGAAGGTCTTGACTTGGAACTAAATGGGGAGCAAGACTTCTTTCCCATAAACAAGTTCATAGGGAGAATGTCCTGTTGTATTTCTCCATGTAGTTCTGTAGGCCCACAAGGCTTCAGGAAGCCTTTCTGCCAAATCTCTTCTATGTAGATGAACAGTTTTGGTGATGATACTTTCAAGAACTTTGTTTGTAGACTCCACTTGACCATTTGCTTGCGGATGGTAAGGAGTAGATCTTCTGTGCTTGATTTTGTATTCTTCCATCAACTTCTCCACCAAGTTGGATGTGAATTGGCTTCCCTGATCTGTCACAATTTCTCTTGGAACACCAAAGTGAGTAAAAATATCCTCATAAAGAAAATTAACAACTGAATTTTCAGTAGCAGACACTAATGCTTTGGCTTCCACCCATTTAGTAACATAATCGGTACAAACCAATATATACTTCTTTTGCTTAGATGGTGGATTAATAGGTCCAATGAAATCTAAAGCCCATTTTTCAAAGGGTTCAATGAGTACCTGTGGTTGCAATGGCATTTAATTTGAAAGGGTAGGTTTCCCTACTCTTTGGCAGCTGTCACACCTTTTGACATATTGTTTTGCATCTTTGAAGAGGGAAGGCCAATAATATCCTAAAGAGAGGATTTTATAGGCCGTCCTTTTGTCTGCAAAGTGTCCGCTGCATGGTTCATCATGACATGCCTTAAGAATATCGGGCATTTCATCTTCCCTGACACATCTTCTGATCACAAGATCTGGCCCTGTTTTAAACAATTCGTTAGAAATCCATGAATATTTTGAACTCTCCTGAATAATATTTCTTTTTTCACTTGGAAACAAATGTGAAGGCAGTTTCCCTGTAACCAAATAGTTAGCAATATCTGCATACCAAGGAGTCTTAATAGTTACTGCAAACAAGTATTCATCAGGAAACTTATCCTCTACGGGAGAATCTTCTTTAGTATTCTGAATCCTAGACAAGAAATCAGCTACTGTATTTTGTTTTCCTGGTCTATCCAACACAGTAATATTGAATTCTTGCAAAAGTAAGAGCCATCTTGTCACTCTGCCATTAGTAACGGGTTTGTTCATTAAATATCTAATTGCAGAATGGTCAGTATGAATAAAAGTTTCATAGCCTGTTATATAATGTCTAAACTTATTGATTGCATGAACAACAGCTAAAAACTCTTTTTCAGTCACAGTATAGTTCAACTCAGTGGGAGTTAAATTTTTACTGGTATAATAAATGGCATAAGGGACTAAATCTTTTTGACCCAACACAACTCCCAGAGCTGTATCTGAAGCATCTGTAGAAATATGGAAAGGGAGTTTCCAATTTGGTCCTCTCAAGATAGGTGCTTCAGATATTCTTGTTTTCAAAGTTTCAAAGGCTGATTGACAATCAAGATCCCATTTGAATTCACAATCTTTTGTAAGCAATTTGAAGAGTGGAGATGCTATTTTAGTGAAGTTTTCTATAAATCTTCTATAGTAACCAGTAAATCCTAGAAAACTTCTAACATCTCTTTGACAATTTGGAATAGGCGACTTGGAGATGACTTCAACTTTTGATCTATCAACCTTAATCCCATCTCCTGAAATATGATGTCCTAAAACAATCCCTTCAGTAAACATCATAAAGCATTTTTCATGGCTTAATGGAAGGTTTGTTTCTTTACATCTTATAAGAACTTTTTCCAAATTTTCTAATGCCTCTTCAAATGAATTACCATAAACTGTAAAATCATCCATATAAACCTCTACACGATCATGGATTAGATCAGAAAAAATTCCTAGTACTGCTCTTTGGAATGTTGCTGGTGCATTACATAACCCAAAAGGAAGCACTCGGTAGGCAAAAGTTCCCCATGGACAAGTAAATGTGGTCTTAAGCACTCGGTAGGCAAAAGTTCCCCATGGACAAGTAAATGTGGTCTTATCTTGATCTTCAGGTGCTACCTGAATTTGATTATAGCCACTAAAACCATCCAAAATGAAAAGTACTTTTTACCTGCTAATGTATCTAATACCTGATCGATAAAAGGAAAAGGAAAGTGATCCTTCAAAGTTGCTTTGTTCAATTCCCTGTAATCAATGCATACCCTCCATTTACCATTCTTTTTAGTTACTATAACCAAAGGAGAAACCCATCGGCTATCTGAAATTGGATAAATGAAGTTTACATTGAGAAGTTTTTGGAGCTCTTCTTTCACTATCTCCCTAAGATTTGGATTCATCCTTCTTTAAGGTTGTCTGATTGGTCTACTGTTTTCCTCAATATAGATATGATGGATGCAAGTCTTAGGATCAATACCTTTCATGTCAGTATACTCCCATGCAAATGTAGTAGAATGTTTTTGCAAGATTTTGGTTAGTTCTTCTTGTTGTGACTTTTCCAAATGTTTGTTGATATTCAATGTTTTTCCTGGAAAAATCTCAATAATAGAACTACCAAACTCTTCCATAGAGTAAAGAGACATTTGTCTTGATGATAAATATTCTATGTCAGATTCCAACTGAAATTGTGTGGGGTCATATTCTGAAGATGTCTCAAAATTTTCTAATGTGTTCATAATTTGACTATCCTCACTGATTTCAGAAATGGTAAAGACAGGTTGTATAATTTCCTCATCATCGACCCATTCATTGTCTCCTACTTCTGTGATTGCTTTTGCTGGGGGATACAAATTGAATTTCTTTGTCGAATTACCATTAGAAATGTACATATCCCTAGATCTACAACTAATAAAAGCATCAGCTGTGGCTAGCCAAGGTCTTCCTAAGATAAGTGGGTGCCCTCCTAGATTACTCTTGGGAGTCAAAATCATAAAATCTACTGGATATTCCCAAGAATCTAAGGAGACTGAAATATCTTCTAATACACCATCTAGTTTAATAATTGATCGATCTGCAAGTTTCAGTAAAGTAGGTGTAAAAAGAAGGTTAGGAAGTTTTAGCTGTTCCATAGTCTATCTACTCATAATGTTGATAGCAGCCCCTAAGTCAATCAATGTGTTTGGAATTTCTATCCCATTTATATGTGTCTTGACAATTGGACTTCCTAGATCTACATACTTCTGCATGGTAATTTTTCCCATCATGATATCTGCAATCTTTCCTACCAAGTAGATTCTTCTTGTGTCTTTTAGTTTCCTTCCTGGTCTTTTGAAACTCAACTCCTTTATGGTTTTTGCTAGAATAGGAATTTCTCGAATGGCTTGTAGCAAGGGAATCTTGATACAAACATTCTTCAATTCATCTAGAAATTCATAGTTAGGCAACAAGATTTGTTTTTCCACCCCCTTATCAATTTGTAGTCTTTCCAGAAAAGGAGGTGTAGATGAAGATACAGGTTGCTCAACTATAGGAGTTGTGGATGTTAGCTTTTCTTTTTCTTTTTGAATTTTTGAATTTTGAAGAGATTCTTCCTCAGAACCCTTATTGACTTGAAGAGACTCCTCCTCAGAGGTATCTTGCTCTTGAATATCTATAGAAGGTTTTTCTAAAACTCTACCAGATCTGAGTTGTACATCGTTGAGAGGAACAATCATATAGGTAGGAACTTGTTGTCCTTCTACCATATAAGTATTCTGAGGATTTTTATTATTAGGATTTGGCAATGGCTAAGCTGGAAGTTGATTTGTCTTCTGTTGGTATGGGAGCATGAGTTGAGGATTTGTATTTTTTTGAGAAGGTTGTTGTTGTGGAAATGACAATGTAAGTTGTGGATTTGGGTTTGGAAGTTGTGGAGCTTGTTGATTTTGAAAAGATGGAGGATATTGATAAAATTGAGCAAATCTCCCATAAGGATTTTGCATCCCTTGTACCCATGGCTAATATGAATTTTGATGTTGGGGCCAAGGTTGTTGCCAAGGATTCCAATTTGGTGGGGTTTGAAGATTCATAGGGTTGTTAAACCCTTGAGTTTGTTGTCCCTGCCAAGGTCTCCTTGCGACAAAACAGAGAGATTCTACTGAATTTGGGTCTTCTTGAAAAACAGCTTTGAGTCCAGGAATTGAAGGATAATCCTTGATCTCATGATTCTCTGAGCAAATCATACATGTTTCTACAACTTTTGCATCCAAGGGACATTCCCTTAAAGCATGTTTCTTCCTACATTTCGGACAAAAGATGGCTAAAGCATCTGTTTCTGCTTTCTTCTTGTTTTGGATTTTAAGGGTGTCTAGTTGTTCACTAAGGCTCCCTAAGATATCAGCTTTGAACTCATCAAGCATATTACCAATCTCTGCCCTACTTACTGATCCAGTTGCAGATTTGTTAGCCCTGATAAGAGAAGGATCCCTAGGCCCTTTTCCTGTTTTAGATTTTCCTCTTGAGATATGGACACATAGTTCTGTTATGTCACGAAGTGGAAGTTGAGAAATGTCTCCTTTCCCCATCATGTTTAAAATATCTATCCATTCATCTCTAATGGCTTTTAATATGAGGGCTTTTAAGGTTTCATCATCTAAGTTGCTCATCTTTGCTCTTTTCAAGTTGTATTGAAATCTTTCAAGTAAGTCTTCCAAATTTTCATCTTCTTTTTGCATCATTTTGAATACCTCATCCTTGTGATTGGTGGGCATACAATAGTCCAAGCATCTATCCAAAAATGTTTGTTTCATTTCATTCCAAGTCCTAATAGATTGAGTGGCTAATCCCATGAACCATTTCAAAGCAGATCCCTTCAATGTTGAAGGAAACAGTTTGAGTTTTTGAGAATCTTCCATATAGTCATAAGTTCGGCACACAACTTCAAACTCAAACAAAAATGTTTCAGGATCCTCACTTCGCAATCCATAAAAGTTAGGGAGAACAGATGGTGAGATATTTTTCATTTTTGCATGAGTTTCCTCATCAACTATAGGGAATCCAAACAAATTGTCTCCTTCCCTATTTCTACCATTATTTCCTTCACCATTGTTGTCTCCATTGTTTCCTCCTCTTCTACCTCTACCTCTACCTCCATCTATTACTTCCGTTGCCATGATAGTTTCTTTAGAGTCCTTAAAGTCCTCTAGTTCTTCTACCAAGAGAGTCTCTTTGTTTTCTAAATGGGTTTTAGTAGGTGGTATAGGAGAATCCTCTAATTCAGCTGTTCCTTGACTTCCAAAAATCTTAAGGCTAGGGGTAGATGGTGGTGAATCTGGTCTATGCCTTGAAGAAGATGGAGTTGTGAAAATCGAACCCTTGGCTTTAGCTATAAACCTTCCCCTAGAATCTCTTGCTCTATGCATGTCATTTTTTTATTTTTTATTTTTTAAAAGTTGGGCTAATAATTCTCTTTCTGATCTTCCAGGTCACACTAGGTGCAAGAAGAGAGCATACTTAAGAAATTACTGAACTAATAACTCTCTTTTCTGATCCTCCAGATCACACTAGGTGCAAGAGGAGAGCATACTTCAAGAAGTTATCAAGTTTTCCCTTCTTTTATGATTTTGTGTTTTTTTTTTTAAGAAATTGGCTACCTAGTTACACTTCCCCGGCAATGGCGCCAAAATTTTTGGTCAATTTAGTGTATCCTAAATTGCTGCATTTAATTTGTCAATCTCGGATTCGTAAGCTGATGAAGTGCGGCGCACTATATGTGCAAGATAACCTATTTCTTAACTTTTTGTCGTTTTTGGTTTTCTAAGGTGAAAATGGAAATTCTAAAATGAAAACAAGTATGGTTATATTTGTTCAAGGAAATGATATCCCCTATAATGATTTACCAACTTGAAACTTAAAAAAGGAATTTTGAAATTTTCAATGACAAAACTTGAAAGGAAATGAAAATGTACTACTGAAATGAAAAGATGATGTAAGTCTAATAAATCAAAAACAGTGAACTAGTGAGCATGAAACTAAACTATTCTTGCTGCTGTCTAAACAAAAAGAAACTATGCTTAAAGAAATTCAAAATTGCAACAAAGTAAATCTAAATCAGATTACATCAATTTATCTTCTGACCCTTCATCATTAGTCCAGCTATGATTTTCGGAAGTAACCATAAACAACTTGAGTAACTGATATCTAACTTGCAGAAAGTAAACTAATATCAAACCATACATTCATAATTCAATCCCTCACCATCAGTCCAGCTGTGGCTTTCGGAGGTAACTGAAGATGTTATGCACAATTTAACATTTCTAACTTGCAGAAAGGAAACTAATACTAAACTACACATTTCATAATACAATCCCTCACCATCAGTCCAGCTGTGGCTTTCGGAGGCAACTGAAGACGTTATGAGAAGTTTAATATATTTAAATTTGCAGAAGGAAAACTAATACTAAACAAGGAAACTAATACTAAACTACACATTTCATAATACAATCCCTCACCATCAGTCCAGCTGTGGCTTTCGGAGGCAACTGAAGATGTCATGCACAATTTAATATATCTAATTTTACAGAAAGGAAACTAATACTAAACTACACATTTCATAATACAATCCCTCACCATCAGTCCAGCTGTGGCTTTCGGAGGCAACTAAAGATGCTATGAGCAGCTTAATATATCTAAATTTAACTACTGAAGCAAATAAGCAAAACTGAAATGAACAAAGCAATACTGAAATTAAACAAAAGCTATGAAAAGAAAATTAGCAGTAGAACAATGTTAGTTCCATGTCATTAGTCAAAAAGCTATGAAAATGCCCGGGCTGCCTATCTATAACCTGAAACAAGAACACTGATCAGTGATTAACAACATAAAACATGAAAGACAGAAGTGAAATGGAAATTATGAAAGTTTATAAACAGAAATGAAGCAAATGCAATGTATAAACATATGAATGGATTATGGCACAATGAGCTTTAAAGAAATGAAATGAGAACTATACACTAATGCAAAAACCTTAGCTGAGCAGGGGCCCTCTACACCAGCCTTGGCAACGATCTTCAAATACGAATTTCGGTTGAAAACAGAGTCTTCTTATATTAAAAAGCAGTCATTACAGAAAGGTGATGTTACGGCACAAGTGCAGCGTAATCACACTACAGAGCAGACTTATAAAAGATAACAGAGACTAACATCGACTAACTCTATATGCATATGCAAACGCATTATATATAACAAAGAAATATAACTGTCTCCTAAAGTTCATGCTGGTGGAGAGCACGTAGACCACTACGTCCACGGATCTAGGATCATGGCCGTGTTGGAAAGTAAATCTACGAGAAGTGGATGCTTGAATTCGACTAAGGAGCCATGTACAGATGTCGATTTATCCTCCGCAGCTTAGAAACGACCATATGAATCTTCATGTGACACGAAATAGAGTCCGGCCGACATGAGACTCTATGGTTGACTTCCATGTGGACGCCTTTGACCGCGGCTTCTTTAGATGAGTTTGCTCGAACCAATAGGACACGAACCATGTCCACGTCATTCCTGACCTGCCCATGTGGCTCGTTTTCCTTGTAGACACATGTAGCATAGAGTTTCACAAAATAGCTGCGGAAGGTGGCAAGATTCCGCAGCTGAATGAAAAAAATCTAAATCAAATAGCAAACAAAAAAATATAATTAAAAACCATGTTAGATGCTCTTTTACACATGATATTGACAATTTGAGAGGTTCAGGTGAGTGAAAAAGGTATAGAAAAGTGTATGGAAAAGATGCAGATTTGAGACTCAACAGGGCCCGATGGTAAGTGACAGGTGACTATTATTTTTTGGGCATGTTAAAGTTATTGAAAAGTAGATAGGGTACAGATTCATGTACTTTTGGTATGCAGATATAGCTCCGGTAAAACCGGCCGGATATATGGGACGACCTGCAGCACTAGGAGCGGCAGGCTCGAGTGGAGCGAGAGCATCACATAATGAGGATGCAGCCTCCCTCCTAGAGGACATCCGCCGTAGATGTGAGAGGTTGCTGACCGGTGTTTCAGAGCACGGGTGGCAAGACTTAGACGACCAGTACATCGAGCCATGTATTGGTCTACCCTCGGAATGGCGAGGGGTCATGCTGCGCATGGCGATGGATGGTCAGGGGATACGTGATCTACGAGCTGCAGGAGTAGAGCCATTCGCTCGGGATCTGCCAGATAGTGATTAGGTGTGGGGTAGGTGGTGCCCCCTAGTATGTATGTAGGGGCGAGTGGTGCCCCTAGTTTTGAGTTTTTTGTAACATGCTATGGGCATGTCATATGTATCAGAGTAGATGGACTCTAAACACATGCTTTGTGACACATATTATGGATATGCATCTTGTTAATGAGTATGATTTTTATTGTCTTGTATAAAATGCGTGTGATAAATGCCAATCTAGAACATGGTTTGCAATGCTATCTACATAATGATTTTGTTCTCGAGGTACATGGTTGAAAGTTATGGTTTCAAATTCACGTATCAAGAGTTTCACTCGTAAATATCGTCTAAACAGCACAGGATTATGCACACGATAGACACCATTTAGTTGCATGACAAGAAGTAGGGAATCTATATGAACATGTAGATGGAGGATGCGATGAGAGAGGGCATCGGTTAAAAGACCCCGCACTGCATCATATTTGGCCTGATTATTGGTGGCAGGACCAATGCAGACCCCGTTTGAGAGAACAAGGGCATGCAAGGGGGTGAAGATGGCCCAACCTGCCGAGGCGAGATTCTGGGAGTAATGATTTGCACCATCGGTGTAACCGATATAAGGTGTGGACAGGAGGTCCTGCAGAATGGTGGTACAAGACAAAAAATGGGAGGAAGAGGAACAATGATGGTAGCGTGAGTGTATAGGAGACATCGAGTGGCAACTGCGGGAGGGAGTGTGATGGGAAGGATGGCTATGACTCATATATGAACTAGATGGCAGTATATGAGGGCTATAGGAGGAATGGCTGGGACTCGGGCTGTGGAGGTCAACATGCATAGGGGTGGTGTTGTCCCGGTTATGGGCAGGAAGGATGAGGTCATCGGTGGAGAGGGCTTCCAAGAGGACATCCTGACGGGAACAGAGGGGATGACGAGAGGAAGGGAAAACAAATGACGTGGCAAGCAACCTAGATCATCAGTATGGGAAGAAAGGCTAACATACGGATCGTCACAGGGGATGACAGAGGAACAGATAAACAGATGGTCAAAGGATGTTAAGCCCAGGGTGGTTGCTAAAGGGGGGTGGAGCAAACCATCAGGGGAGGAATCCAAGAGAATGTTCTCCAAGGGTCTCATGGATGATGATAGGTAGCAAATGGTGGTGGTAGGCTCAGACATCTGGACATCAGGGGGGGGGATGTCGATGGGAGCGGGTGGATCCTCAGACTGACTGGTAGGATACTGCGCAAGTATGGGAGAGGCGGATTGATTTTGTTCAACCTAATACTCTCGAACTACCTCTAAAGAGGCGCGGTAATGCGTGAGGTGAGGACAATGGTGGGAATAATGGCCATGGACACCACACAGAGCATAGGGTTTGTTGGTGCGGATAGTCTTGGGGTTCTTGGTTACGGATGAAGAAGGAATGGAGGCTTTAAGGACCGTAGACTCGGGGAACGCGACTTTAACCATGGTTTGAATACAGGGCAATTCAGGACAAGCATGGGTGGCATGACCGACGACATCACACAAGGCGCAAGGCTTTGCGGGCGGAGGAGGGGCTGGGTCAGTCGGGGTGGCCTTGTCTTTGGGTTCCCCCTTGCGAGATTTTCCTTTCTTCCTGGGAGCCGTCACAACAAGAGAACGGTCATGTGGAGGTGATGGGGGCACAGTGGAAATGGAGGAAGCGAGGGGGACTGGTTGAACCGGTGTCAAAGCAAGGTAGGGTTTGGGGTGACCAGGCGGGGTAGTGGCTGGAGGGTTAAGGTACCAGACGGGTATGCCCAGGGTCAGGTTGGGGAGAGAGAGGGTGGCCATGACGGCGACTGAATAGAATCCAGGAGGGGGAGCCAGGAAGGGTATTTGACCAGCGAGATAATGACCAGGAGGGACGGATCCGAGGTGGTTGAGGCCTGGGGGAACCAACCCAGGAGGATAGAGGGGTTTAGGGATGCCAGCTGCAGGAGAAGGGCCAGAAGGAGGAGGTCTGGCTGGCTGAGATGAAGGGCTAGGAGCGGGTTGCGGTGGGCGAGGTTTAGTCGGAGGTTGCTGACTAGCCGAAGCGGGTCGCTTAAGGGCAACCTGAGACGATTACATCATGCAAACATTCGATAAGCTGGGATCAGAGATAGGAGGAAGAGGGAGACCAGGGAAATTTCCAAGCAAAGAGGAGTCTTTGTAGACATCGGGAGAGACACTGGTTAAGGAATTTATGGTTTTTTAATTAGCTACAGAAGAGATGGTCGTCTCAGGGGAGGTCTGAGACTTTGGCTCATGATAAGTCAACTGGTCAATGGTGACTATCTTTCCATTGTGAGGAAAAGACATCTTGAAAAAAACCGCGGATGGGACAGTAGACATGGCATAGGTGTAGCTTCGCCCCAAGAGAATGTTGTAGTCTAGAGGGGCATCGATGACTTCGAGGTCAACGCAAACAGTCTTGCCCGCAAGAGTGATAGGACAATTACAGAAGAGGCCAATGGGCTGGGAGGCATGGCCATTCCACGCTTGAAGGGTGATCGTGGAAGGGGCTAATTTAGGAGATCCGAGTTGCTTCCAAACCGAAGCGAACATCACACAGGTGGATGCCCCCTCATCAATTATACACCGAGAAATGGTAGCGTTCCGGATTTTGACTGGGATTTGGAAGGCTACGGAAGCAGGAAGAGGAGGATGCTCTGATTGATGGGTGTCGAAAACAATCATTTGGTCATCACGAGGATCTACAATGCCCATGGTAGATAGTAGAGCCTTCTTTTGGGAAGGGCACAATTGGAGGAGTTACAATGTGGAAATGGCAGCAGGAGACTGCGCCAAATCATCTACTATGCTATACGAATGAGAATCTCAACCAGGACCAGCATTTCGGCGTAATGGTCCCTTAGGAGTCTTGGTATGAACCTCAAATTTGGGTTGAGGGATATGTAAGGGACCATTGGATGTCGAAAGAGGCTTGGTAGAACCTGAAGAAGGGGACTCGAAGGCAGACTGAGTGGGAGGCTTGGGATACTGGTGAGACCGAGTTTGAGGGTGAAGGTCGACGGTTGGGGATGGATCAGAGTTCATCATGAGGATCTGGTAATCGAAGGAGCCAGAAGGGGAAGGTTGAGTGGCGACCTATCCGTCAGGTGGTTGGGCAACCACAAATCCTTGCTGGGGGAACGGATCGGTAAACACAGCCGGTTGAGCAGTGGTCACAGTAGGGGGAGCATGAGGGGAGGCATGCTGTCCTCGAAATGTGGCTTGAGACTCCCACATCTTCCGCATCTGTGGTAAGAGGGGACAATCATGAGTGTAATGACCGTAAACACCGCAACAAGAACAAGGCTTATTTGTACAAATAGGCCTGTCCGGCTTGGGCTGAGTGCCCTGTTGCTGGTTAGCAGTGTTAGGGTCGGTACCTTGAGGATTGGGCCCACAAGTACCAGGGGTAGATTGATTTTGATTGCCTCTCGACCTTCTTTGAGAGGAAGGAGGATTAGTCGCGCCCTGCTGTGCAAATACTTGCCCTGGAGGGGGCTGTAGGTGCTGTTGCGGGGGTGGAAGTGCATATGCTGGAGGAGCTGGAGCACCAGGCTGCGGATAAGAATAATGGTTAGGTTGGGAAAAATTGAGGTAAGCAGGAGGCTGGGCAAAAGGATGAGGCATGTCGTATCCTGGATACATGCTACCTGGAGGGGGAAGAGTGCTAGAGGTGTTGGCCCCTCCCGGAGGGGGACCATAGCCCATAGGAGGTTGAGCATATGGATGAGAAAGGGATCCAACGATACCGTCAGCGGAGTGAGATGCCCCCGGGGTGTTAGCGCCACCGGGCCTGGGGAGGTCAGGAAGGACGGTATAGACATAACCAGACTAAGTGTAGATCAGGTCATACTTCAAGGCTATTTGGAGGGCGGCTTCTTTGGTTTGAGGGAAATGGGAGGCGACATCTTTGCTAATGGGAGGTAAAAGAGTGTGAAGGAACCAGTCCATATAAACCCGATCTTCAAAGGTGGGAGCCCGACATAAGCTTCGTCTTCTCCGCCATTCCTGGACATGAGTGGAAAGGCGGGTTGAAGAGGTTTGACGGAAGGAGGTCAAAAGCTCTGTACCAGTGTCGTATCGGAGAGGGAGCTGGAAATAGGATAAAAAGGCTTGGGCAATGGTTGCAAAGGTGGTATGGGAAGAGGTGGTCTGGTCAACATACCATTTAGAAGCTTCGCCCGTAAGCGTGCGTTGGAACAACCGAAGGCGGATGGAATCATCGGTAATGGAATTGGAGGAACACCACATGTGGAAAGATCGGACATGATTGGTTGGATCTTCTCTAGCAAGGCCTTCGAACTTAGGGATGTCGGAGGGGAGCTTAGTTGGCATAGCAGGCCAACTAACATCCTGGCGGATAGGGTCATTGATCAACTGATTGAGATCGGGGAGGCTGAGGCCTGCCATGTAAGGGAGCAAGGGCGCAACCGAGGTAGTTCCTGTGGCGGTTCCGCTAGTAGTAGTCTCGGCATTAGGGCCGGGATTCCCGCTAGCGTTAGGCCCTGGACCAGACATAGTGAAGGTGACAGGGGGAGAACCAGAAGTAAAAGGAGAACCCAATGAATCAGAAGAAGAGTCGGAGTGCGGACTCGGAGGAGGACTAACTCGACGACGGCGGGACAGAGTAGGTCGACCGACCGGAAACTGAGGGTGAAGGCCAAGAAGTCTCCGGGAGGTGCGCCTTGGGGGCGCAATGATGACAACACAAACACGACACAAGGGGAAGAAGAACGACCAACAAGGGCAGGGAGGTGCAGAATCAAGAGAGTACAATGTCGAAACAAGGGCAGATAGGTGCAGTGTCAATTGATTTTAAAGTCTTTGCCTGGCGGTGTAAACCAGGCTCTTCTTCGCTTAGGGTGAGTGTGTGGCATGTGTTAATTTTAATTTTTAAACCCTTTTCATTTTGAGAGCAAGAGAAAAATTGTGCTGCGTAACTGAAAATAAATCTGCAGAGAACAGTATATAATGCTGAAGTGACAGAAAATTAACAGCTAACAATGCATCACGCTAGCCCAAAAAGGTGGGTCTCTCAAAACTAGTCTAACAGAGGGAAAAAATCTATTCAAAACACACTAAAAAGAGGCCAATAGATCTAGGGTCGAAAGGGACAGGGATCTAAAGGAGAAAACTGCTGAAAAGAGGGGCAGAACACAGCCAAGATGCAGAGGCAAGGTGGCTAGAAAAAAGGAGGAAATCAACAAAAATCAGATGGGGCAAGGAGGAGGCCCTAAAGGTAGATCCAAAAAAATGTTCAGGAGGTGATTTGAAACGGAGAAGAGCTGATTAAAAGAGATCTGCAAATGATTTATCAGATCTGGAAAAGGGGGAGCTGAAAATCTGAAAAAATAGACACCTGAAATAGATAAAAACTCTTCCACCAAAAGTGGAGGGTACTGAAGCCCTAGGGGGCTATTTTCCCACTTATATGAGAAAAAAAATCAGAAAGCAATCATGGAGTGGGTGGGAACGGAGGTTGGACGAAAACCACGACGGAAGCTTGAAAAACCCGAGAAAATTACGAGAAAAATAACGGAAAAATTGGCGAGGGTCGCAAGGTCGACGTGTTTTCTATACGAGTTACGAGATAATGGGGCTCAGAAAGTCGACCTGGAGGTCCGAGTCACGGTTTGCAGGTTGAACGATTATACACAGAAGCTCCGGAGTGTTGAAATTGGTTTTGCAGAAAAGTTGTCGTCTCAATTGCGGCTGATGTCTGTCACCTGCGCAATAGGGCCAGAAACACGCAGAAGTTAGAAATTTTAATGTTTTAGGGTTTTATATGGGAAAAACAACATAAAAATAGGAAAAACAAAAAGCTGAAAAGAAACCCTAGGGTCTGAAGTAGCTGGATATGCAGGAATATGAAAAACGACAGCGGTCGTAATTGAAAACCCATGTGGAGTCGCCAATTGTTAGTATGAATCTTTTGTCGAAGCGTACGAAAAAAGACCACTTTAGCTACGCATAACTTATACGCCTAACATCAAATATGGTTGCCAATATCTTCAGATCTATAGTTAGTTGATCAAGACAAGTGCTGCAAAAAACTAGATCTATGCATAGAAAGACATTAAGCAGTAAAATCAAGAGTTTGCTCCATACATCCAATAGACAAGACAAGAACAATGCTTTTTGAAAGAATTTTTGTATTAAGGGCACCTGGGAGGAAAACAAGAAGCTGTATCCAATTCTCCTCAATGGGATGGGTTCTTGGAAGTCCTCAGCACTTCAGATCTAGAATCTCTCTCTCTTGTTGGTGTAGAAAACCCAGACAAAGATAGAACTCAAAGGGAGCTCACATATCAAATAATGAAGAATGTGACCAAGTGTATAGATCTAGAGTGATCTAATAGGCAACAAAAGGCGAATAATGATAGGAAAAACCCTCCTATTTATAACAAAATATTGGGTCATTCTAGATCTTGGTGCATGATTAAAATAACATTAACCAAATCTAGATCCACCTTTTATGGAATATTTTATTATATTTGTTGGAGGGAAAATGTATTTGACATGGGTCAAATCCTTGTATTTGTGAATAATAAATAAATAAATGATTTATTTATCATTTTAAGGAAGTGGTTGAAGGATAATCAAACAAATAATGATTTATTTAATTATTTAAGGGTGATTTAGTCATATTTAACAAGGAATATTATTTAAATAAGATTTAAATAATTATTCCTAGAAAATAATAAGATAAATAAAGATTTATCTAATTAATTTCTTTTTTTTGGGTTAAACATGACCAGGAAAATCAAACAAATATAGGTTTTTTTAATATTTCCTTTTGGGGTTTCCTGTTTAGACCATAAACAACCTAATAAATGTGTTTTATTAAGTTATTTTACATAGTGAAAGCAATTTTACTTAGGGTAAAATTTGTCTTACATGGTGTACTTGGGTCCATCTAATGATAGTAGGTTAGATGACCAAAAAATGGTGTAACAGGAAGTGTTAATTACAGGAAATATCTTATATATGAAATATATTCACTTAGATGCAAGAATTGTATAGAATTGACCTTGAATGAAAGACAATCACACTAGTAGTATCTCTTGACAAGAATAGGGTGATAGTATCACCTTAATCAATAGCAAACCTTGCTTGCAATTAATATCTTTTCAAAGATGAATTCTTGGTCTAAGTAACTTTGGTATCTATGCATCTGACAATAATGCATATGTCAATCAATCCTTTGATACATGTGCAACCAAAATCCTGGTATGTAAGTGACATTTAGACAACATTTTTGTGAAAGGTCGACAAGAAATGTATGCAATAGATATGATTGGACAAAAGTGGAACAGTGGTATGATGAAGCAAGAATTACAGTAAGAGAATTAGCAGAAGCGGATGTTGAAAAATGATAGTATTAGCATAGAAAGATTGCAGAAAGACACTAGTAGCAATGATATGATTTAGAATGAAATCATGTGACATATGGCAGAAAATGGAAGAACAACACATATACCTTATCAGTTATACATGGCATTAATTCTAATGGCTTCTCAGCATATCTTATTTTTTTTCCCTGCATTATGTATAAGATCATTAAAGTACTTTAGCAGTATGTTTTAGCCTAAGTAAATTGATGACAATTTATATAGATATTTTTTCACAAACGAATTTGTAAAGAAGACATATGTAACCTTTGGATATATTATCTACTATGAATAAGATAAAAATATCTTCTAGTAAAATAAATTGCAGGGGTGTAGCACACTTGAAGCTTTCATGCTTGAAGAACTCCGAGAAGAAGAAGAAAATGCCCCTTTGGATCAATTCTTTATAATAACCCTTATCAGCATGAAAGAGGTACCATGAATAAAGTGCATGAAAAAATATATGTCTTGACAACAAGAAATCCTTTACTCTGACTTCTTGATTGCATTGATCCATGGTCTCATGAAGAATGGTTTTATAGATATGGATTCTCAAATAAGAAAGTCTCCTCATGGATTTGATAATTTGATGCATAGGAACGCTTCAAAGGGAGTTATAAAATCCATCATGACTTTTCTTACCCAACATTTTTTTATGAAACCTAGGTATGATGGATCATATTCATGTTACCTTAGAGGCTACAAAGAAAGTAGAAGTTAAAAATCTAAAGACCTAGCCTTGATGCACTTAAAGATATTTACAGATGGAGAAGTTGTTGATCCCTGGTGCTCTTGATAAACACCTATCATATGTCTCTGTGTGGATCTCTACATAGGGGATAACTTTTTGTTCATATATCTCTATGATGCTATTACTTATGGTCAGAAATTGATGCAGGGGAATTAGACACTAGCCAGCAATGTAGGAGGTTTTGTCCACATGTTGTGGCTAGGAGGGTTCGAAATCCATCGAATTGTAATAGCTAGGTGTCAATACCTCAGCTGACTGTTTTTACTTAGATTAGTTAGAGTCCATAGGAGTCGAATAGGTTTGGATTCGATCTATCTGTCTTGTTTCAGTTAATCTAATAATTGTAATTAGGCTTTTGGTTTTCCTAAACAGTCCTCACAGAGGAACCGAACAGACAAATGTTCATGTATATAAATGTAATCCCTCGGATGTATATAGGAGAGAAGAGAAGGAGAGAGAGATTCTGCAATAAAATATGTGTATTAAACAATCGCTTCCAGTTAAATGAATTTCAGTTCCCGTCAGCTATCCAACGGTCCTAGATTGTTATTCGAGAGGAGTTTGTTTAAGTTGGGAGGCGATTGAACACTATCTTGTATGTAAATTTTGAATCGATTCATTATACAATTGTGGTATCTCTGTGTTCGTTGTTCTCTTGAAATGTTTGAATAATTGGAAACCCCAACCACAGATGAAGAGTGGGTGTGAAACCGTGATCGTGGAGCTTTGTGTAGGGGCAATAGAAATCCCGCTTAATAAAAAAAATTACATTTTTTCGTTGGAATTTGGAAATTCCTAATCGGATTTAGACCCTGAGTTAAAGAGTCAGAGGATAGCGTAGCCGACTTAAACCCTGGTTAAGAACTGAACCAAAATCGCGAGCGGATTTGCGGAAGCGGATTGCCCATATTGCACCGCTTTTGCGGGTTGAGCGGTATTCCTAGAATTGGAGTGATTCCATAGAGCCTTTGACACGTGGCATAGGACAGAGGTCCAAAACCGCCTTCCAATGCGTGCCATCATGCGTTAATGCTCGACCAAGGAGATTGAGCGATATCACCGAAGATCGTCGATCTGGTGGGATGTCATCGGACGGTGGTCAGTTGATGAAGGTGCGTGGACGATAACTAAGGTACGACGTGCATTTGATTGGGCCATTGATTGTGGAGGTGGGGCCCAGTGTGAGGTTTTATTATACAGTCATTTGTTTAAGAAATAGAGTGTCAGTATTAATATATAACGCGCAAAGGATTAGACCTTAGTTATAAATTTGCAGACAAAATATAAGCCGGAGTTATAATTTAACATTCAAAGGCTGTTGAATGTATTTATTTATCAATTTTCTCCAAAATTGATAAATAAAATTGCAAAGAAAATAAATAACCACATGGGGTTTAACCAAGGGAAATGCTGACAGAGCGAGCGTAGCGAACCAACTCTCCTTAGAGGGGCCCGAATTCAGTTTTTTTGCGTCATTTGTGGTATCAGAGCCATTTTTTTAAGGTTTTTTTTGTAGAAAGCTGACATGGAAATCCGAGTTGGTAGAGGTGCTGGCAGAAGGAGACCTGTTGCCAACGTAGAGGTGTTGGGGATGTTGCAGAGGGTCGAGGCCAGAATGGATGCCATGGAGCGAAGACAACCCAGAGATCCTGAAGACATTAGCGAACCTAAAACAGAAGAAGCTGAAGAGAATGTTGAAATTCCTCCTGACATGAGACTCCTTAGAACTGTTTTGGGGTCTGCAGTTAAGCCCATAATTGAAGTGTCGAGTTATGCATGGGGACTGAATCAAGAGGAACTGGTGGACTGAATTAATGAAATGAACAAGTGATTGGATTATGAATAAATAAGTCAAGATAAAAAGGTCAAGTTTGCGGTGACAAAGCTGAAAGGACATGCTGCACTTTGGTGGGATGGAGTGCAGGAAGAAAGGAGGAGAGTTGGCAAGCAACCTATCAAAAGCTGGACCAAAATGATGGCTAAATTAAAAGGTAAATTCTTGCCTAGTGATTATCAGCTGACATTGTATAAGCAAATGTAGAACCTGAGACAGAGGTTGTTGATAGTAAATGAACACACATAGGAGTTCTACAGAGTAAGCATAAGGGCTGGGTAATTCCAAGACACACCAAAGAAGATTGCCAGATATGCGAATGGTCTCAAGCTGGACATCCAAGATGAGATAGGTCTTCTGTCTCCTAAGACAGTGGAAGAGGCCTACCAGTTGGCCTTGAAAGCAGAGGAGAAACTCCTGAGGAAGCAGTTTTCCAAGAAGAAAGGTACTTTCCAGGGAAATGGAATTTAGGGTGGTAGAGGAAAGCCTACTACACCCAGGGATGGAGCTAATATTAGCTCACCTCAGAATGTATCCATAGAGGATGATGCAAGGGGCAGAAGGGGTTCTTACAAAGGAAAAGGAAGAGGAGGCAGAGAAAGAGGCAGAGATAGAGAATTGAGGTGCTATAGATGTTAGCAAGTGGGACATAAGCACTATGAGTGTCCAGAGAATGTGTGTGTTGATCCAAGAAATGTTGTTGTTGCCCAGGCTGGAGAAGAGGCAGAAATTGAAGAAGAAATTCTACCAGAGAGGGGAGATTCCTTCGTGATAAATAAGGTCTTGTTGAAGCAAGCCAAAGAGGTCACTGAGCCTGCACAAAGAAAGACTTTGTTTAGGAGCATATGCAAAGTCCAAGGGAAATGATGCTAGCTAGTCATTGATAGTGGCAGCACAGACAATCTGGTTTCCACTGAGGTGATAAAAAAGTTGAAGTTGAAGACCAGGGAGCATCCAACTCCCTACAGGGTGTCCTGGCCGCATAAAGGGCACCAGCTGGTTGTGAAATAACAGTGTGAGATAGAGCTACAAATGGGAAAATACAAAGATAAGGTCCTGTGTGATTTAATGCCCATGGATGTGTGTCATATACTCTTGGGTAGACCTTGGCAGTTTGACCTAGAAGCAGTGCATGATGGCAAGAAGAACACTTACAAGTTCTTCAAAGATGGGGTACATCATACATTGATACCCATGGAAGAAGGAGAGCCATCCAGCAGAGTGATTGATCCAAAGACCTTGTTGTTGAGCAGGAAGTAATATCTATAGCAGATAGAAGAAGAAGAGGTAAGCTTTGCTTTAGTTTGCAAACCTAAGGTAGTTCTTACTTCTACAAATATTTCTGATTTGCCAATAGAAATCCAAGAGATGTTAGACAATTATTGTGACATTTTTGGGGATGATTTACCTGATGAGCTGCCACCTGTGAGAAATATTAGTCATCACATAGATTTTATCCCTGGTTCAAATTTGCCAAATAAGGCAGCCTACAGAGTGACTCCCAAGGAAAATGAAGAAATCAGGAGACAAGTACAGGAATTGATGGAAAAGGGGCTGATTAGAGAAAGTTTGAGTCCATGTGCAGTACCAGTAGTATTGAGCCCAAAGAAAGATGGAGGCTGGAGGATGTGTACTGATTCCAGAGCAATCAGTAAGATCACAATCAGGTACAGATTCCCTTTGCCTAGAATTGAGGATTTGATGGACTGTTTGAGTGGTGCTAAATATTTTTCAAAGATAGATTTGAAAAGTGGATACCACCAGATTAGAATAAGAGAGGGTGATGAGTGGAAAACTACCTTTAAGACAAATGAAGGATTATATGAATGGATGGTAATGCCTTCCGGGTTGTCAAATGCACCTAGTGCTTTTATGAGACTTATGAATGAAGTATTGAAAGAATTCATTGGCAAATTTGTGATAGTATATTTGGATGATATATTAGCTTTTAGCAGAACTAAGGAAGAACATTTAAGGCATCTTAATCATGTCTTGAAGAAGCTCCACCAAGAGAAACTGCTGATAAATTTGAAGAAATGCTCATTCATGAAGGAAGAGTTGGTGTATTTGGGTTTTTTTGTCTCTGCAGAAGGATTGAAGATGGACCCAGAAAACATTAAGGTAATTGTGGAGTGGCCTTCACCCAAGAATGTTTTTGAGGTAAGAAGTTTCCATGGACTTGCTAGTTTTTACAGAAAGTTTATAAGGAACTTCAGTAAGATCAATGCACCCATAATTGAGACAATAAAGAAGAGCAAACAGCCATTTAAGTGGACTTCTGAAGCAGAAAGAAACTTTAAAGTTTTGAAGCAAAAGATAACGAAGAAGCCTGTTTTGATTCTGCCTGATTTCACTAAACCATTTCAAGTAAAATGTGATGCCAGTGGAGAGGCCATTGGAGCTGTGTCAAGTCAGGATGACAGGCCTATGGCATATTTTAGTGAAAAGCTGAATGACACCAGAAGGAAGTATTCCTCTTATGAGAAGGAATTCTATGTAATTGTTCAGGCACTGAAGAAGTGGAGACATTATTTGATGTTGAGGGAATTTGTATTATATTATGACAATCATGCTTTTTAGTATATTGTACAGCAGCCCAAGTTGAAACATAAGCATGCTAAATGGGTTGAATATCTGCAAGGTTTTAATTTTGTTTTGAAACATATAAGTGGCCAAGCCAATAAAGTAGCTGATGCTTTGAGTAGGAGGCACATGCTTGTTCAAGAAACAAATTTTGAAGTTGTAGGATTTGATTTTCTCAAAGAATTGTATAAAACATATCCAAATTTTAAAGAAGCATTCGAGGCATATAGTAACCCTGTTTTAACAGATAGAAGCCAGTGGCTGGATTATTTCCTGCAGGAGGACTTGTTATTCAGAAGAAGCCAACTGTGTGTACCAAAATGTTCCATGAGATAAAATTTGATCAAGGATAAGCATAGTGGTTGACTTTCTGGACACTTTGGTACTGATAAGACTTATGAGCAGCTGAGCCACTTCTATTACTAGCCTAATATGAGAACATAAGTGGATAAATTTGTGAAGAATTGCAAAATCTATCAATATGCTAAAGGAAGGAGCCAGAATGCAGGATTGTACACTCCCTTGCCTATTCCAGACAGGCCTTGGGACATGGTGAGTATGGATTTTGTTCTAGGATTTCCCAAGACTCAGAGAGGGAATGATGCAGTCTTTGTTGTAGTGGACAGATTCTCCAAAATGGCACATTTTATTCCATGCTATAAAACTAGTGATGCCACCCATGTTGCTAATTTTCTTTTCAAAGAAGTTGTTAGATTGCATGGGTCGCCCAAGAGTATTGTTTCAGACAGAGACACCAGATTTGTGGGTCACTTTTGGAGGACACTGTGGAAGAAACTTGGTACCAAAATGAGTTTCAGCTCAGCTTATCATCCCCAGACTAATGGACAAACTGAGGTAGTGAATAGGAGTCTGGGAAATTTTTTTAGAAGTCTTGCAGGAGAGTATCCCAAGCAGTGGGACCATATTTTTCCCCAGGCAGAATATGCATATAATGACTCACCAAACAGAAGCACAGGGTAGATTCCATTCCACATTGTATATGGAATGCACCCGAGAGGAATATCAGAGTTAAGAAACTTGGGAAAGGTAGAGCTAAGGAGTGTTGATGGTGAGGAATTTGCTTCAGAGATCCAGGCCATACATGAACAAGTGAAACAACAACTACATGGCAGCAGCATCAAATACAAAAGTAGAGCAGATTTGAGAAGAAAATAAGTTCATTTTGAAGTAGGAGATCTGGTTTTGGCACATCTGAGAAAGGAGAGGTTCCCGAAGAAGAAATATAACAGGTTGAAGTTCAAAAAGATTGGGCCATGCAAGATACTTAGAAAGTTTTCTGCAAATGCTTATGAGATTGAATAAACTCCTGATGTTGGAATATCTCCCATTTTTGATGTTGCAGATTTGTACAAGTATGAAGATGATGGTGCAGAAGAAAGGTCAGCAGACAAGAAATAGATTGAGTGGAAAGAGCAACTACCTCCAGCACAACCATTTCAACCAGAGAAGATATTGGACAAAAGAGTGTTCAAAAGGACTAGAGGACAAGAGTACTTTTAGTACTTAATCAAATGGAAGGACAAGCTAGAGGAAGATGCCACTTGGATGACTGAAGGAATGTTGTAAAAGATAGGCAGATCAGTAGAAGAGCTCATGGACAGGAGCCCATGAAGAAGATTTCCCTCGAGAGTCTAATGCAGAGGAATTAGACACTAGCCAGCAATGTAGGAGGTTTTGTCCACATGTTGTGGCTAGGAGGGTTTGAAATCCATCGAGTTGTAACAAATAGGTGTCAATACCTCAGCTGACTATTTTTACTTAGATTAGTTAGAGTCAATAGGAGTCGAATAGGTTTGGATTCGATCTATCTATCTTGTTTTAGTTAATCGAATAATTGTAATTAGGATTTTGGTTTTCCTAAATGGTCCTCAAAGAGGAACCGAATAGACAAATGTTCATGTATATAAATGTAATCCCTCGGATGTATATAGGAGAGAAGAGAAGGAGAGAGAGATTCTCCAATAAAATCTGTGCATTAAACAATCGCTTCCAGTTAAATGAATTTCAGTTCCCGTCAGCTATCCAATGGTCTTAGATTGTTATTCGAGAGGAGTTTGTTTAAGTTGGGAGGTGATTGAACACTATCTTGTATGTAACTGTTGAATCGAGTCATTGTACAATTGTGGTATCTCTGTGTTCATTGTTCCCTTGAAATGTTTGAATAATTGGAAACCCCAACCATAGATGAAGAGTGGGTGTGAAACCGTGATCATGGAGCTTTGCGTAGGGGCAATAGAAATCGCGCTTAATAAAGAAAATTATGTTTGTTCGTTGGAATTTGGAAATTCCTAACTGGAGTCAGACCTTGAGTTAAAAATTCATAGGATAGCGTAGTTGACTTAAACCCTGGTTAAGCACTGAACCAAAACCGCGAGCGGATTTGTGGAAGCAGATTTCCCATATCGCACCGCTTTTGCGAGTTGAGCGGTATTCCCAAAATTGGAGCGATTCCATAGAGCCTTCGACACTTGGCACAAGATGGAGGTCCAAAACTGCCTTCCAATACACGCCATCGTGCGTTAACGCTCGACCAAGGAGATTGAGCAATATCGCCGAAGACCATCGATCTAGTGGGATTTCATCGGACGGTGGTCAGTTGATGAAGGTGCGCGGACGATAACTAAGGTATGGCGTGCATTTTATTGGGCCATTGATCATAGAGGTGGTGCCCAGTGCGAGGGTTTATTATACAGTCATTTGTTTAAGAAATAGAGCGTCGGTATTAATATATAATGCGCGAAGGATTAGAACTTGGTTACAAAGTTGGAGACAGAATATAAGTCGAAGTTACAATTTAACATTCAAAGGCTGCTGAATGTATTTATTTATCAATTTTCTCCAAATTTGATAAATAAAATTTCCAAGAAAATAAAGAACCACGTGGGGGTTAACCAAGGGAAATGCTGACAGAGCGAGCGTAGCGAACCAGCTCTCCTTAGAGGGGTCCGAATTCAGTTTTGTTGTGTTAGAAATTCACTCCCAGGATAAAGATTCCATGGATATTGTAATACTAGCTCATTTGGCAGTATAATGAATGCACATATACTACTATATTATTTGGTTCTGTTACTCTGGGAGCACTATTGAATCTGAATACATGGCTTATTATTGTGAAGCCTATTATTTGTTGAAGTTCTTTGAGCATGTGCTGGTGTAGTAGAAGGTTTGTTACCATCATCATCAAACTGCTATAGATACACATGAACAAAATCATCTCAAATTTGGGTATCACTATGTTCTGGAAGGAGAAGGATTGCTAGGTTTTACACCTCAAGATGAAGTACCAACAATGATAACCTCATCTAGTAAGGGAAGGATGGAAGAAACATCCAAAGGATAGGATGTAGTAGATGATGAAGTAATCCCTTTAGTCCTGACTCCCCATAGACTCTTCAGTAACTACAAAGGATGAACTTAGAGGACTTTGACATTTGTATAGGTGGACCAACACAATATGGAGATGTGGAAAGGTTCACTACAACCAGCTGCAAGTCATAAACAAGAAACCAAACAAGAGAAGAATAGGTATGTTCCATGGATACATGCTGAGAGTCATCACCAGAAAGGATCTATAGAGGATATCCTAGTAGTCACCATGAAAAGGCTCATCAAAGATAGCATCATGATGCTTATTCACTTGGTGAGAGGGGGGGTTCATAGAGATGATACCCCTGAAAATTTTCATAGTAGCAAACCAAATTCCTATGAGCATTCTAACAGACAGGTGATATATCATGTCTTTCATGATACAAGTGGTTCCATCCAAAGAGCCTAAAATGTGAGATAGAGGACTTCCACCCATGCAAATAATATTTTTCTGACCTTAATTTTGCATCAAGGAAGAATTTGGGCTGGTCAAGGAGACAATATTGTCTACAAAACATTTAATTTTGTAAATCGTCACACCATTTCAATTACCATGGGGGGAGAACTGTTATTTAGGGGAGATCACTTGAACGTAGTGAGCTACGGATTTACCAGTTAGAGATTTGATGTCTCCAACAATTATAGCAACATATTATTTTACTTTTTGGTTTAATATGGTTGTTGGTAATACAAATATTTTAATGAGATATTGAACTTAGGTGTTGGTCAAAAATCCTATTTCACCGATCTCAAATACTAGGCTGTCAATTGGGTCTACTATGGAGGAGGTCAAGGAATATCTTAGTGCTATCCCAAGGATAATATCACACTCTGAAATTCGGATGGAAAATTACAGTCAAAAGTATGATTATCATTTCAAGAATAGGCTTGAATAAGCGTACATATAATCTCGGTGTAATTGCAGATATTAGAATGCATACTATAGTAGGGAACTTAGGAAAAATTTTGGTGATGCCACAGTGACATTCCCTCAGTGTCTTGGTACTATATCATAGTAAGGATATTGGTGTAATTTTGTGCCATAGTAGTTCATTGATATCACAATTTGGTGACTATCTCAGTCATAATGATTCTACAATATTGGCACCATGATGCTCATAGATCTCGGTTCTATCCAATTCACGGTGTTTATGCAATCTTAGAGTTATCCCAAGGATAAGACCAAAATGTTATCTCAATGCTATCCCAAGGATAATATCTTAGTGCCATATCAGTGTTATCCCAAGGATAACATCTCAGTGCTATCTAAATGCTATCCAAAGTGATGTCTCAACCAATTATAGGAACCGATGATTTCACTTTTTGGTTTAATATGGTTGTTGGTAATCCAAATATTTTAATGAGATATTGAACTTACGTGTTGGTCAAAAATCTTATTTCACTGATCTCAAATACTAGGTTGTCAATTGGGTGTACTATGGAGGAGGTCAAGGAATATCTCAGTGCTATCCCAAGGATAAGATCACACTTTGAAATTCGGATGGAATATTACAGTCAACAGTTCAATTATCAATTAAAGAAGAGGCTCAGATAATGGTAGACAGAATATCAACGTAATTTCATAGATTACAATGTATACTAGAGAAGAGAACTTAGGAAATTTTTTGGTGATACCACAGTGACATTCCCTCACTGCCTTGGTACTATATCACAATAAGGATCTCAGTGTAATTCGGTGCCACCATAGTTCATTGATATCATAGTTTGGTGACTATCTCAGCCATGATGACTCTACAGTCTTGGCACCATGATGCTCATAGATCTCAGTTCTATCTATCCAATTCATTGTGTTTCTGCAATCTCAGTGTTATCCCAAGGATAAGATCTCAATGCTATATCAATTTTATCCCAAGGACAAGATCTCAGTGCTATATCAGTGATATCCCAAGGATAAGATCTCAGTGATATTTGAATGCTATCGAAAGCGATGTCTCAAATAATTATAGGAACCGGTGATTTCACTTTTAGGTTTAATATGGTTGTTCATAATCCTAATATTTTAATGAGATATTGAACTTTAGTGTTGGTAAAAAATCCTATTTCACTGATCTAAAATACTAAGTTTTCAATTGGGTGTACTGTGGAGGAGGTCCAGGAATATCTCGGTGCTATCCCAAGGATAAGATCACACTCAGAAATTCGGATGGAAAATTACAGTCAATAGTTCAATTATCATTTCAGGAAGAGGCTCGGATAAGGGTAAACATAATCTCGGTGTAATTGCAGATATTACAATGCATAATCGAGTAGAGAACTTAGGAAAATTTTTGGTGATGCCACAATGACGTTCCCTCACTGTATTAGTACTATATAATAGTAAGGATCTCGGTGTAATTAGGTGCCATCATTGTTAATTGATATCACATTTTGGTGAATATCTCAATCATGATGATTCTATATTCTTGGCACCATGATGCTCATGGATATTGGTTATATCCAATTTATGGTTTTTCTGCAATCTGAGTGTTATCCCAAGGATAATATCTCAATGCTATCTCAGTGCTATCCCAAGGCTAATATCTAAGTGCTATATCAGTGCTATTCCAAGGATAATATCTCAATGCTATCTGAATAGTATCCAAATTGATGTCTCAACCAATCATAGGAACTGATGATTTCACTTTTTGGTTTAATATGGTTGTTGGTAATCCAAATATTTTAATGATATATTGAACTTAGGTGTTGGTCAAAAATCCTATTTCACCTATCTCAATAACTAGGCTGTCAATTGGGTCTATTATGGATGATTTCAAGGAAGATGAGTTTGTTCATCATCAACAACAGGATGTGGAAATGTCACTTGTAGATCAGATACCTATGGGAATTTTGGAGAGGGTTGAAGTTAGTGGTTATGATAGATTTTTATCATTGAGCAGTGATAAGGGGTTTTACAGGTCTTATCTAGTGGGTTTATAATGGACCATGATCATCCTAGGAAATGCCCATTATGTGAGACCATTAACATTCTTAGAGCTTAAGGAGGCAACAATATTTCATCCCTAATAATAGGAATTGTTTTTTTTTCTAATACTGATTGGCTGCATTCCAAGGAATTAATGTTTCTAGAAGAATCTAGAAACATTGAGTATGGCTTCATTTTTACCTCATACTGTGGAGTAGGTCATGGAAGATGATATTTTTCATCATCAATAGCAAGATGTGGAAATTTCAGTTGTAGATCATATATCTAAGGGGATTTTGGAAAGGGGTGAAGTTAGTGGTTATGATAGATTTTTATCATTGAGGAGTGATAAGGGGTTTTACATGTGTTATATGCTGGCTTTATAATGGAACAATGTCATCTTAGGAAACGCCCATTATGTGAGACCATTAACATTCACAAAGCTCTAAGGAGGCAAGAATATTTCATCCCTAATAATAGGAATTAAATTTTCTCTAATATTGATAAGATGCATTCCAAGGAATTATAATTGCCAGAAGAAGTTTGAAACACTGAGTATGTCTTCATTTTGAGAACCTTACCCCTTCAGTAGGTTGATACACATAGTGCTGAACAATATTTCTCTCTGCCCAATTCACGCCATTGTTCATAAGAGACAAGAGCCCTTGATATCTTTACTCCATTGTCAGATCATCTTATCTCACTCATTCTTTCTTGGCAGGCTACTGCTTATTTTGTACCATGCCACAATATTTTCTATGTGTGTTGTGGTAGCACTGCCACTTGTTGCTTTCTTTATTTATGTTATTTCATCATTTTCTAGGAGCTGCACTTGTACTCCCAGTCTCCCACATTGTATTCCCACATTGTATTCATACTGTTTGTACTCTTCTTCAGTCCCATTGACTTAATTTTATGGTCATTTGTTGTAAACTAATAAAATTATCTTATCTTATTAATTTATTTTTTTGGTTTGGGATAGGTTCAGGAGGGAACTTGTAGCAGAGATTAAAAGCTATAATGATAATGATGAACATTTAGGGATAGCTCAGTGTTGAATATTTAGTTAGAAGGGCTATTTATAATTAATATTCCTTTTCTTCCAACATCTCATCAGAAACAATGAGAAGCTCCTTGAATTTAAAGATGATGCAATGTACTACAACACCCCGGGAAAGAAGAAACCAAAATATTTATGGTTGTATGAATTATTTTCTTCTGGATATTTGGTTAGAAGATGTTGGAGATATTGGAAATGTTGTAGAGGAAAATGCGTATTTGAGAAGTAAACACGGTATGAAAGGGAAATGCATGAAAAATATTTCATCATCTGGTACAATAGATTATAGAGAACATTTAAACTCGTATTATTTAAGCACAAAAGTTAAATACATAACTCTTCTACTCCAAATGGAAGGGTTAAAAAGTCCATTTAAATTCCAGCTGACACTCTAGACATTGCTGATCATGGGAAGATTGAGTTCTCCAAAATGCATGGAAGAAATAGGTACAGTTATGTAGTTATTGCATCTCAATGATTGTTCAGAGGTAAATTTGAGCTTTTTTATTTATTTGAATAGACTTATGTACACTACATCCATTTTCTAACAAAGTTGGCTTAAACAGGAAACCATATTCAAGTTATATTAGAAAAAAGAAACCTATTTAATATGTGGCTCTATTATCTGCAGGCGTAATTATGAGGGATGCAAGGCTACATTTGATAGTTGGAATTATATATCAGATTGGAAAATGAAGTTTCAGAAACATTGTTGTTGTGATTGTCAAAATGTTTTTTTATGTTAAGCATACACAAATTTCTCCTGATGTTCCTCTTGGACGATGTTGTCTAAAGACTATTTTCCTTTTTCAAGCTTTCTTCCACTGCTTACCTTTAGAGGTAAATAAAAAACTTGAACAGATTAATAAAGTATGTGTGGGACCTTATGCATCTGGTGATTCTTTGTCACATGAGAAGAAAAGGAAACATCCTATTTTTAAAAATGCATTAAGTCACTCAAAGAATAAATTTTTTAACCTGTCTAGCAAGAATACCATACATGAATCTCAGAATGAACACCATTGGAGTCACAACATTGCAAAATATCCATATCCACAAAAATTAGAAATGGAATATTCCAGTAACTCAACCACCAATTCTCTATCACATTAAAGATAATCTTCTTCCATATCAAGATTCAAGTAGTTTCTCTAACAAAACTTCATCTATGTAATTCGAAGATGGCCAGAAATATTGCACAAGGACATCCCTGGTCAATAGCCTACGTAACTTCATATTATATTTGTTTGTTATATTGTGTGCATATTCAATTTGACTTAAATTGTGATATTATAATTGTTGTGTTGGAAATTAGTCTCCTTTTCTTCGATTTAAACCTTTTGTTTTATATGAATTTTGCATCAAAATATTATTTTATTTCATAGAAGCGGGATTTAAATTTTTTTATAACAAATTTGAAATTACAACAATATACCATGTATAATTAATAGCTTTACTCCCTCAGTCAATTCGAGCTACGAGAAAACATGTCTAACTAATTACCACAATTAGTTCCTAGCTACAAACATGTCTTTAATGACAACATTTTGTTCCATATAAAATGCTTCTTTCAACTATAAATAAAACCACAAATGCAAATAAGAAGTTCTTTCCAAAAAAATTGGGTTGCAATAGTAACCATCACAGGCACTATCCTTCAAGACTTTAATAGCCCCTATATAAACAAAACTATGCTTTGATTTTCCACTTAATATTTTACTGCTGTAGTGGCTTCCTCATAAATCACTAGAGCCAAAGTAGCACCAATATCATATTTTCTGAGGCCAAATAATATGAAACTGTTGATTGTCTCTTACCATATGATTAGCCTTGTTTCAACACTACCCACCACTTGAAATGGTCTTCTTTGGAGGAACTGAACGCATTGGAGATGGAGAAGGAAATTATCGACCTATGGTTCAAGGGGCTCCATTCCAGTAGTCAAAGTGTTGTCATAGGGGAGAAACATCCAACTTGACTCTAAAGATTTGAAATGTGATTTGGAAAAAATGATCATCATACAAAACCACCTTGTCAAAGCAAGAAGAAATATATTTGTAAGGGATCTATTAAAAATTATATACATATTTCTTCTGATTTATAAATGAGGTTCCAATTCTAGAAATATTCGCTGCAGTTTAGAACTTGACAGAGAAAGGTTGTTTATTCTCCATAAGGGCATCCTTCATGGAAATGGGGTTTTGGGAAAATATGGCCAAAAAAGGTCCAACCGTTTGTCGTTCAGAATTAGCAAAGGTGTAGAACCAAAAAAAATGTTTCAAACATTGTGTATCATATAAAGGATGGCATTTGGGTGTTGGTACCAGGGACACTCAGATGAACAAGGAAATGGCCAACAAGGAGGCCTACTAAGATGTTGGGGTGAAAAAGTATTTCTTGGGTTCTAAACGTGATTTCCTGGTAGTCCTTATTATTAGACATACAAAGTAAAGTGATTTTCTTGGAATTGATCTTCAAGATTTTTTGTTCAATCGAGCATCTAAAAATTGCCTCCTTGCTAGTCAATGATAGTTATCCACTTGTTATACTAAATGAAGGCCTAGATATGTTCCACTGTTGATATTTCCACCAATTTCCAGGTTTGAATTCCTAACTTATATAGAAAAGAGCTAGATATTATCTTTAAGAATTATCAAGTTCTAGACTATCTGCATTATTCAGTTTGACCTTTTCCTTCATTTTGGGTGATTGGGTTCATCTCTGGTTCCAACATAAAAATATCCGATATCATCTTAATCTCTCCTTAACCTCTTCCTTGTCTGCAACTTAAATATTTCTTTACAAACATTACCTACCACCTCCATATATGCTCAACCAATATTGGCATATTTTTCATAAAATTCCTCAAATTGAAGGTGTTAATTTAACTCCCACAATGACTTTGTATACACTGTCATTTAACTCCACCAAGCCATAACTAGATGTAATTTGAAATTCAATGCCCTTTAACTCTTGTCACTTTTCTTACATTATCCCACCTGGCATTTGCAGCATGAATGCTTAATAGAAGTTCATAAAATTCAGAATCTCTGGGCTCTAAGTTCCAAAGGTGTTCCACTTTAACTCACATACATAAAAAATTCAATGTATTCATGATGCATAAAACAAAGAGCTACACAACAGGATGAGGTTATAATGCCATATTTCTTATTAAAGTCTTGAGTCTATATGAAATAATATGCGTGACCAAGATGATCAACTATGCAAAAATTATATTTCTGGCACAACACTTCTGACTTCTGTTGTATCAATTTTTTCCAGCTCTCTTCATCAAGTCTTGGATGATTGTGGGTACACAAAAGTAAAAGAGATTAAATTGGTAAAAGAGAGAAATAAATATTTACATCCTTATACTCGTTACAATAGATATAAATTCAACATCAATTATAAGAAACTTCTAAATCCATGTTGATGTTAATCTGGTATTAGCACCAACTACAGTCAATACTCCGAATTAAATTAATTCTTTGTTAGAAAGGAAAGAGGGAAGTGTTGTTAAGATTCTGAAATAAATTAAGAGCACAATAAAAATGTATCTAAAAAGGTGGCATATCCTTCAAAAAGAAAATTAGTTATATAGCTTGAAGCGCAAACCCCTAGCTATAGAACTCCACAACAGAGGTCGTTGAAGATTCCGAAATACATTAAAAGAACAATAAAAATTAACTTAAAAGTAGATATATCCTTAAAATACAAAATTATATATCTAGGTTGAAGCACAAACACCTAACTAGATAACAACACAAAGGATACCATTGAAGTATGTCAAGTGGAGGGATGGAATATTGGGAGAAAAATATTAGATTAATGAAACATATCAAAGGTTGATGTTGAGCTTAAAAGATTTAAATATCTAAAGGGTATGGATAGCCTAAAATAATATTCCTATCATCGACCTTTGGAGAGTTCAATTCACATAGCAATCAGTCAATTTTTTTATGGTTTCTTAAAAAGTTTCCAAATGGTGTTATAACAAGAGGATAGGTTGATGAAAGACAAATAATCATCTAGAAGAGCTTGAATGTTTGTTATTTAATTGTAACCGGCCTCCAATTTCAAAATGGGTAAGAACCAGAATTTTCTCATGTCATATTTTTTCTTTGCGCCAATGGAAGAAAGGTGCTTGATAGTCCAACGTGGGGGAGAGCCCGGTGTGTGGTTGTGTCACTAATAAAATAAAATGAAAAAAAAAGGCCCGAAATCTTATTTATTTAAAGACTTCAACATAAAATAAAAATGAAATGACATCCTATTTATTTCAATTTCTATGTTTAAATTTTAAGCAACTATAAACTAACATAATCCATCTTATCCTTGGATTTATTAAACATCGATAGGGATAAAAAAGACAAGGTGAAAACATCAAAAAAAAATTCTCACACTAATGGATATTGTTTGAACTAAAATTATGGAATTGTAGCTGTACCTATACAACTTGTTACAACAAAAAAATGGGATAATTTTATCAACAATACTCATCCCTCCATCTCCATCTCAAGATGGGCAAGAAGGTGAATTTTTTTTCACAAAATCCATTCTCTAACATAGCTACTTCGAAATTTTTTTACAAAATAATTAGATAAGAAGATACATAGATAGATCAAACCTAAATTTTCAATAGGCCTCAAAGGAAGTAGCCAAACTTGGTGAACAAGGATTGTAATCCCAATGCTTTGTTCCATTTAGATTCTTGTTCCTGCATTTATTTCCCATATTTCCTCCCTCTCATGATTGGTATAGAGCTTAATGTTTATTTAACTACACTTTCATAAGTGAGAGTTCTAATGTCTTCCTTTGTTACCCCTAGGTTAAGGGAAAATATTCCCTCACCATCTCTAATTTGTGTTCCTCCCATGGATTATAAATTCGTTGTTTCACCATTTTGCCCCTGTATTTCTTCTCCATTTTTGCATTTTTTACATTTTTTATTTTCTGCACTTACCTTCTCCCTGTCAATATTCTAAGGAATTCTTCTGTATCATTTCCCACTCCTCTCTTTTATCTTTATATACGAATACATTATAAAAATATTTATATTCCATCTGAGGAATATAGATATTTCAGTCCTCGAGGGATTGCTTACAAAGCAAGGATCATAACCATTACAAGAAATACTAATTATGAGTTCATCACATCGTCACATGTAGGATTTTTACAGACCACCTATGGTAAACCTAATTAACTTTCCATGAGAAATATCTTTATATTCCATATAAGGAATATACTTATAAGGAATATGTTGTTTTTGATTCTTGATGGATTTTTTAACAAGGCTTGAAATCACTACAAGAAATAATCATTATGAATTTTTTTAGCCCTTTACAAAGCCTTTATTATTTACGGAAAGATTCGTCAAGATCTTACAAAATTTTACAATTCAGTGAAAAAATCACGATGATTTTACGAGATAATATAATTTGGCAAGAGATTCACCAAAAAAAATTATATATACATATTATATTATTGATAAAATCACCTTCCATTTTTCCTATGTATCATGGGGATTCGCCCATTTATTATAATTATAAAATTAGGGGGGTTCTTAAAATTTTCCCTGGTAGCATACATCTTTATTCACCTGTTAAATGAGACTCCGCCTCACTATTATCCTCATCCATACACACATTCTCAATTCCTTCATCCTTGCTGGTTATACAATCATATAATTTTGGCATTGATGGACAGAAATATCTCATCATAGAGGCCTCCCATTGATTTCTAGTGCCTTGAATTCTCTATAGAAATTGGAATTCCCACGTTTAATGAATCATTCCAGTAGTGATTGCAAGAGTGGGGGTTCTGTGCCCGGTGATTACTAGCTTCTTTCCCACTCATAGGATTTATGAATTCATATTCATTCAGTTTGTCAAAACAATGGCATATTTTCTACATGAATGTTGGTATTTTAGCTATGGAGATCTAATTTCCTACTACATGTGTCCAACAGGTATATATGTCCCTATGCACCATTCCTTCAATTCTTTAGATTTAGATAGGATTTCCAATTATAAGTGGGCATGTGTTTTCAGTTTTTATTTTTGGGTTTTCCAATTACTGGTCCCAATTCCAATACCTAATGAGGCCTAGAGCTTTTCCTAGAATGGATTATAGCCCCCATTTCCATTGAGGTATGGATGTATATGAATGAATGCATAATCTTTAAGAAACCTAAGTATTGACGGATCATAAAGTTATGTTTTGTATGTTATATTCTTTTGATGCAATTTATTGATATCTATGGCATGGGTAGGGCTTGTGCTCTATTAAGGGAACCTGGATATGAAATAAACTTTCAAATTCCCATTAACATTACATGAAAACCCCCTTGGGAGGAGGTGTTTTGGAGAGCGCCTCGGGTCTGCAGTTATTTATAGATGGTAATCAAATGGGAAAAGAATGAAATTTCCATTGAAACTATGCCCCTCAATATTATATTTTTTATTCCTTCCAGTGCTTCTAATGAATCTCTTTCAAGCATATTTTCAGAGAGATAAATGTACAGGTAGATGAAATAAGGAAATGATGGAGCTCTCATAGGTTACCTTTAGTATATTGGAAATTGTTTATGATTCCTTTCATTCTTTCAAATGCCTCTCTTTGAAGCATATTTTTAGAGATTGAAATGTCTAGGCAGATAAACTCTCTAAGGAAACAATGGAACTCTCAGCTGGTACTATTAGTATATGGGAAACTGTTGATGGCACTAGCATAGAAGCAAAATAACGTCATGGTATAGAGTCTTTTGCATAATATTTCATTTGTAATGTTGAAATAAGGAAATTATTTCCCTTATTTATATGTATTACTCGATAGCCAGATGGATTTTCGTTTTTGTTTCTATTGTATTCAAATTTAGGTGGATTTGTATGCATAGCTGAATTTACAAGTTGTCAGAGTGCAACAAAAAATGGCTATCCTCATCCATATATAGGCGAAATATGTGTATTTATTTTTGAAATATAATTATTTTTTCTGTTTTAAAAAATCCAAACATATTATGACCTTTTACCATTTACACTTTTTAACTAATAAAAGGTCCATAAGGGAAAATTTAGAAATTTACAAATTGAAGAATATGTGAACCTTGAGATAATGGCAATCTTCAATAACTCTATGCCTTCTTTATTAACTTGCACTGTAATGAAATGACCTTTAATATAATTACTATTATAGAAGAAAAATTAGATATTTCACTCTTAACTTCAAAGAAGAAGCACCTTAATGTATGGAGAAAATCCTCCTCCTCCATGTATATGCCCATTTTTGTATGTTAAACTTGGCATTTCATAAGAATGGTTAAATTATTCTGGAACTTGTTTGATTCAAGGTCCTCTGGACATAACTCCACCAAATATCTTTCAACATCCTCAGTCTAAAAAATACTCCATGCATAGAAAGAACATCCTCAAAATTAGTGGAGGCTTAATTTTGTATTCAAAATAATGAAAACCAAAAAATTAATTCTTCACCTATTACCAAACTGTACAATGCCTTTTAAATGGTCAGTCTTCAGCTATAAGAAATTGTACTTCACAACATCCACACTAGCTTCTTTGCAACAGAAAATTCAGAAAATGGTATCATCCTGGAAGGGGCTATGGCTTTCATTGTTTGATACCCTTTTAATACCTGAAACATGCAAATGGTAAAAAAGCATGAATTGAACAAAGTAAAATATACTCCCATCAATGTTATAATTTTTGAAACTCTAATTTTTTTCCACGTGGAAGGGGTTGCAAAAGATAGAATAAATGTTTTAAATTTTAATATGAAACTTACCTAATGTCCACTAATGAATTAAAATGTAATCGATAGGGTTATATTGAAAGACAAAATTGAGAATGCATAATGCAATTCCAAAATTAATAAGAGGTGCTATAGAGGTATGAGAGCTACAAAGATTCACAAAGCCAAAAAAAAAAAGAAAACAAAGAAAATAAATACTTGAATGGTGTAGGACCTTTAGTATGAAATAAATAGAAATCAATACAATAGATGCTTCCAATTTGAACATGAACTGGCAGAAAAGACCAACAAAAGAATTTTCTCCATTCGTCCTCAAGTTATTTCTTCTGTCAAGCCTAATATTATAAAATTTCATAGCATTTTTTTGTTAAATGAAACAAATCTTAAAAATAACTAATTTTTGCATTTATTGAATCATTCCCCAGTGATTCAAAAAGTGCAGGTTTTGTGCCTAGTGATTGTTAGCTTCTTTCCCACTCTCAACATTTCTGAATTTGGAATCATTCATTTTTTCAAAAAAAAATGGCATATCCTCCACAAAATGTTGGGATTTTGGCTATGGATATCTAATTTCCTACTACTTTGTTCGATAGGTATATATGTCCCTCTGTTCTCTTGGTGATATTAATTAGGTTTCCATGCATGATTCCACTCACTAGTATAATTGAAGTAGAATTAAGTGCATGTTATGTCCAAAACCCATTGTGAAGCACTTTTAGAGGGAAAAAAATGAATGGATCCCTTGAAGAAACCATGTAAGGTACCCATTTTGCAATGCATATAAATCATATAGAAGAGGTACAAGAACAAGAAAGAGGGAAAACAACATGGAACAAAACCCCCCTTCAAAATACAATTGTAATAAAGAAATACACCTGCTACGTAGTTGTGTCCTTAACCCCGAGGTAGTCTTGAATAGAGTGAAACTTTTTCTCAGTGAATGTCTTCATCAACATAACAATATCATGTTCAAAGGTGTGACAATATTTCACCCCGTTAATTCCTTCATATACTAATCCATGGATTCAGTGCTTATGGATCTCAATGTCTTTTGTTTGTTCTTATTCCATTCTAACTTTGAAAAGCTTTAGTGTTCTTCGATTGTTGTCCCAGATCATAGTTGGGAAATGAAATATGAAGCCATTCTTAGTGAGTATGTAATGAAAATAACTGGCCTAAATTGCAACGTTGGTTGCACCTTTGTAATTAGCCTCTTCTAATGATAATCAAACCACTTATTGATTTTTGTTGGACCAACAAATGGGGTTGAAACCCAAAATGAGAACACACCCTAAACTTGAATTATCATTAATGTTATTACTATCCCATCATTAATTATTGTGTCCAATGATATCCAAAGTGCATCATATCGCCCAATGAATCCCATAATTTATGGTTTTCTAGACAGATCTAAGTATGCACTTGAAATATTTCAAATACAACACATGCAACTTCTACATGTATTTTGAAATTTATCCCACTACATATGAAAGATATAGATGAGAGTGAAAGAGATGTAGGAGACTCCCCAAAATTTGTTTGAACATGGTGCATACAACCAATAATGTATCGTTTCAATCCTCAAGGTGTACCTATGATGAGAAATATGTAGCTACTGGCTTGTAGTAACTTGGTCATGTGAAAGAAAGCTGAAAGATCACTCACATACTTGGAATGGGTAAATTTTATCCCTGAATCATTATGGTTTTTTTTTACTCGTGAAAAGAAGTGTAATGGACCCATATATATCATGGAAATTGTATGATGCAAAGTAGTTTTCATTGAAGTAGTGGTTGAGGATAGACTACCTGTAATTGGTGAATCATCTACATAGACCAATATGATCAACAAAGAGTTAGATATTATTAGGATATATACATTTGTATAAGATTACATTGAATGAAATGTTGAGACAATAAATAGGAAATCATTTTAGCATGTTATTCTCTAATTTCTTGCTTCAGGCCATATAAAGACTTCTTGAGTTGTGAAATGAAGTATGAGTTCTTTGTGTACTCTTATAGCTACTCCATGAAAATTTCCTCTTTAAGATCACCATGAAGAAATGCATACTTCACGTCCATGAAGTGAACCACCCACCTTCTATTGATGCAATGGGAAGAGCTACCAAATAAATTCCATTTTGACCATTAGAGAAAAGGTTTCATCATAATCAATGTCATGAACCTATTGAAAGCATTTTTCCACCAACCATGTTTAGTATCTTTGCACATGTTTGTTTCTTTCTGTCTTTGTCCTATACACCAACTTTCATTTACAAGCTTATGATCTAAAGGAAGTAGAATGAAGTCCCAAGTTTAATTCTTAGTGAGGGAGTTGTAGTTTTCACCATAATTGCTTCCGAGAAAGGATTCACTGCTACTTATGAATTATCAATAGGGTTGGATGCTAGAAACATGTAGCAATGCATCGGAGTAAATGGTTATTTAGCTATGAGTGCATAAATTTCTTCTTCAAATTGATATTTCATGGAAAGATAACCCAAGAGATCACATATGAAGTGCCACGTCTATACTGAAAATGGTTGCATATATAGATATTGATATACATTCCCATTGTCTTCTAAGTTAGCTTTAGAGCTTGGATATGAGATATAATCTGAATGAATTGATGCATCATATTTTATATATACTATAGGAGGAATCACACAAGTTTCTTTATGTTGTTAATTATATGCATGTAAGGGACATTCTTCAATTAAAAAATCCTCTCAGTAAACAATTTTTCTATTGAAATATCTAGCATTCAATATCCCTTTGCACCGTATGGATATTCAACAATGATTCATTTTTTTCTTTGAGGGTATAAAGCACTACCCTTTTCTGTAGGAACGTAGTTCCATGCACAAGATCTAAAAATGCATAAATGTGTGTGTTTCGGTTTCATTCGACTCCATGCTTCATAATGTTTTTTCCCTGTATCAAATTTGTCGAGAGTTTTTTTTTTTTTTGTATCTATGATGAACATTTGATTGCTTCATTGCATAATTTGGAAGGAAGATACTTTGCATCGAACATGCAACTATGAACTTCTTTCAAGGATCTAGACTTCATGTTATCTACATTTGTCCACTGTGAAGTGTAAGGAATTGTATGTTGCAACTAGATTCTTGCTTCGTCACAAAAAAATTGGACATCCTTATTGACATACTACCCCCCCACACCCCATCCCCCACCCCACCTCCCCATTATTTGTATGGAGTATCTTGATTGTGTTTCCAAACTACTTATCTACATGTTCTTAAAAAATATTTAGATGCTCAAACACTTCATATTTGACTTTGAGAAAGTACACCCATGTATATCTCATCCAATCACTTATGAATGTGAGTAGATTTTTTTCTTTGATTTTGTACGAGTAAGGAAATTGCCTCATAAGATTGTTATGAACAAGTTCCAAGGAAGAGGAGTCCCTCCATGCATTCCCCTTCACAGAAATTTCCTATGGATGATTTCCAAGAGCACGTCCTTCACAAAATCCATTAAAAAATTATATTGTAGGTATACCTTCAGCATCCTGCATTTGCTAATCTATTGCGTGTATTTGACATGTAAGTGTCAAAATCTTTCATGCTAAATTCTACTTACATAATTTGTATGTGTCAGTATTAAGGACTCTAATTGATGAACAAATTCATAAAAAGTTTACACATAAGACTCATGAACTATTTAATTCACCTCACTAATTTAATTTTGGAGTTATCTTGTATGTGACATATAATCACCAAATTTTGGATGAATTTAGCTTTCCCTCTAGTGATGGTATTTTTTCATTTGATACATGGATAGAAGAATTGACAAAATATTTGTAATATGTAATACAATCTAAAAACATCCATCTCTAAAATATACCATCCCTTGTCTAGTATCCTTTATGGGAGATTCTTCTCCCACGAGAATAGAGGACCAATGTATGGTTTTAAAGATGAGAGAGAATATTTTAAGTTTTTCATGTGATGTGAAGCTCCAAAATCTTTGATCCATGAATGAAGAGAAGAATGGATAGCAACTAATTCATGTGGATTCCCTTTTGTTTCACGTGCTTCTCTCTAGAATGAAGTGACATAAATTGTTATGCTAAAGAGTCTATGCAATGAGATCAATTATTTCTCTCTAGAATGAAGTGAGACAAATTGTTATGTTAAAGAGTCTATGCAATGAGATCAATTATTTTTTCCATACATGATGATTCCAGTTTGTAACTATAGTTGCAATATATGCATTTCGATTTCCCCTTCATTCCATTAATTTGCTTTAAGCTAGTAGATTCATCTAGAGGTTTGCTACTCCCTCCCATTCATTGATCTTGTTCTTTTTCCTTCCCTCTATTTTTGGATTGCTGATTGGATTTCCAGTTATCCTTGCCGCTTTCATGAGCAACAAGTGCATAGGATTTGGAACTTTTCAATGTGCCCACCTTTATGAGCTTATCCTCTTCATGTATCAATTACTTAATAAAAGCATCGAATGTGATAATTCTACACGTTCCTCTTATTGCAAGCTACCTATGTAAAAAGTGGAGACAAAAATGGACCTAAATTTGACCAAATGACTAGAATTAATTGGCTTTATTTCTTGGATTGGGTTATTGTGAATTTTTTCAATTAGAGTATCAATGCTTTTAACCTTTTGAATAATTCTTAATTTTTTTTCCAAACAACTCGGATCTCATTTTCAATTACCCCACATTTCATACTTCTTTCCAAAGAGTGTCTCCAAAGTGGCCCAAACATGATTTGAAGCGGTGCATACTTCGAGGTGAAATAGTAATTCTAGAGAAATCGATAAGCATAGGAGACCAAAAGACTCACCCATGGGATTGAAATTTTTTTGTTTTCCAAGTGTGCAATTTGGTTTAATCTACATCTAGTTGTAAGTTGAAGTAGAGTTTTTGGCTTCCATTCAATATATATATATATATATATATATATATATATATATATATATATGTATATGTATGTTGTAACAATTGTAGGTGGTGTAAACTCCATTCTTTCCTACAGCTCCAATTTTTAGTACTTGCAATAGATTGTTTATACTTCTTCTTGATAACTCTTGTGGGCTTTGATACCATTTATAACTGTAGCTAAACTTGTGCACATATTACCTAACTTGAAAACAATAAACAAAGATTACAAATAACAGAGAAAAGATTAATTCTAAGATTAATTCTATTCCTAAAGAAAAAAAAATTATAAGATAATACAATTCAACATAATAGACTATAATGACTTCAGTAATATATAATAGACTATGATGACTTTACTAATATATTAGTGAATCTAGAGAAATGAAGAAAATTAATAGCTATCTGGCCATGCAGCTATCACTTAATTGTCTTATGCAAATGGACATTAGTAAAACTCATACATATCCTTGTAAAGTGTCCTCTTAATATTAGGAACGAGAGTACAATCAAATATATATTATATGCAATAACACTAGCATCCTCAAATATTGGAGATTTCAATCCAATAACATCAATTTGCTCAGCGAGGAAAGCAAACCAAAAACATAGTAACAAAATATATGGCATTTTCGAGCTGACTTGGACTCCGCCTACTTCCTCTTCTGTCAATGGATTTTTATATGCAGGATAATGTTGGGCACGTACAATATAGCTTTATGAACGAAAACCATTCAAACTGTAATCACATGTTGATAGGACCCGCACAATCAATTTAGGTTTCTCGCTTCTTATTATGAAATTGAAATGCACAACATGATGCATACCTTCCTGTGAGTAAGATCCATTTGGCATGGAGATTATCAGATGGTTGACACCAAGATCAGATGTGATTGTTTCCAGCGATTCATTTCCGTTTATTCTCCCACTTCTAAATATCTTTTTGGAATAACAGCATAAATATATGCTCTTTTTGATATCGCATTCGAGCAGTAAAAGAGGGGGAAGAATATAATATTTGCGTATTGAAAGTTGAGATCAAAAGGACAAGCAATTTTTGTGCCGAAAAAAAATGTTGGCTTGAACAATAGCTTATATAAATATATAAATGAACAATAAAAAATTTATTAAAAATAAATTTAAACTATATAAACTTAAAAAATGAAAAGTTTACTAACACTTAAAAAAGAGATATGGTAAATAAATAAAATATGGTAAATACGTAAAAATATAAATAAACCGTAAGTATGGTAAATAAATAAAACCTCTTTTTATATTACTCAGGAGGTATGGTAAATAAATACAAATATAAATAAAGTAGAGGTATTAGAGGTATGGTAAATAAATAAAACTGATTTTTATATTTACTCAATAAACCACTTTATATTTACAAAAACTCAAAAACAGGTTTTATTTAGGTGAAGCCTATGGGACAAATTATTATTAATACCATGGGCCAAATACCATGGGACAAATTATTAAGAATACCATGGGCAAATACCATGGGCCAAATAATATATTTATAAAATAGGTATGGTAAATAAGTAAATATAAAAGAGGTATAAAGAAGTAAGGTAAATAAATAAAAATATATCAAATACGATTAGAAATAAAGATCTAATTATATATGAAGTATAAGGGTCAAATACCATGGACCAAATTATTATTAATACCATGCAAAAAGAAAAAATTTATTAACCCTAACATTAATATTAAAATATTAATATTATTAAATTTAATATGTTTAGATTAATACAATATTAAATTTATTATATTGTAATATATATTAATATATCATGATATATGATAGAGGTGGAGAAATAGGGGGAGTTACAAGGGAGATATGGAGATAAATTGAAGGAGAAGGGAGAAGAGGAATGAAGAGAGAGAGAGTGAGAAGAGTGAGAGAGTTAGAGAAGGGTAAGAGAGGAAGAGGGAGACATAAAGATGGAGGTGGGAGAGAGATAAGGAGAGAGGGAGGGAGAAGGAGAGAGGATTGGAGGGTAGAGAGTGACAGAGAGAGAAAGAAGGGGGAAGGGAGAGGGAGTTAGGAGAGAAAGGGAGAGAGAGAAAGGATGAGAGGTGGAGGAGAGAAGGAGGGATAGAGAGATGGAGCTGGAGGTGGAGTGAGGAAAGGAAGAAGAAATACATAGAGAGGGAGTGACAAGGGAGAGATGGAGAGAGACTGTCTATGCTTATGGGTGGGATAAAGATACATAGGAGTGATGGAGACAAGGGGGAGAGAAGGAGAAAGGAGGAGTGATGGATACAAGGGGGGAGAGAAGGATAAAGGGATAGAAATAGTAAGATAGTTGGAGAGTGAGATAGAGTGATGGGGGAAGAGAGAGGATTGGAGGACAGAGAGAGAGAGAAAGAAAGAGAGCTGGGGGGTCAAATAGAAGGAGGTGAGAGAGGAATTATGGGAGAGAGGAAGAGAGTGATGGGGGAAGAGAGGATTGTAGGAGAGGGGGGGAGAGAGAGAGAGGTAGAGATGGGGAAAGATTAAGGAAGGTAGGAGATAAAGGGAGAGAGAGGAAGGAGAAGGGAGGGGACTTGAAAGAGAGGAGGAGAGAAGGAGGAATAGAAATATGGATTTGGAGGGGAAGAGAGGGAGGGATTGAGATATGGAGAGAGAGAGAGATGGGGGAAGAGAAAGGGATGTAGGAGAGAAAGGGAGAGAGAGAAAGGAAAGGGGAGGGGACTTGAAAGAGAGGAGGAGAAAGGGAGGGATAGAAATATGGATTTGGAGGGGGAGAGAGGGAGGGATTCAGAAATGGAGCTGGATGAGGAGAGAGGGAAGGAAGAATAAATACATAGGGAGTGAGTAGTGGAGAGAGAGGGGAAGTGACAAGGGAAATATGAAGAGGGAGTGTGTATGTTTTGGGGTGAGATAAAGAGACTAATAAGGATATATGGAGAGAAGGGGGGAGAGAAGGAGAGAGAGGTATATGGTAACAAAGTTGGAAGGTGAAGATAGAGAGAGAGAGGGGAGGAGAGAAAGGAAGAGAGAGAGTGAAGAGAGGTAGGGAAAGAGATATGAGGATGGAGAGGGAGAGAGAGGGAGGTAAAAATAAAGACATAGAGGGTGAAAGGTGGATAGAGAGAGAGAGAGAGGGAGAAAGGGTAGCAGGAAGGAAGAGAGATAGAAGCGAGAGCGAGAGAGAGAGAGAGAGAGAGGGAGAGAGAGAGAGAGAGAGAGGAGGAGGAGGAGGAGGAGGAGGGAGTGATAGATGGATAGATAGATTGGAGAAAGAGAGTTTATGTTTTGCAGTTGATATAGAGAGATAGAGTGAGATATAGATATAGATGTAAGGTGAAGAGAAAAAAAGATAGATGGAGAGAAGGAGGGACAAGGAAATTGATATATATGGAGTGAGAGAGAGTATGTGTATGTTGGGGTGAGATAAAGAGAAAAATGAGAGATGGATGGATATATAGATATATATGGGGGAGAGAGGGAAGAAGGTTTCTTGCAGTAGATGCATTTATTTCAGTGTAGATGGTGATTTCTAATACTATTTGATTTCTTGCACTAGATGAATTGATTTTGGTGTAGATGTTGATTTCTAATGATATTTGATTACTTACACTAGATGTATTGATTTTAATGTAGATGATTTCTAATCCTATTTGATTGCTTGCACTAAATGCATTAATTTCAGTGTAGATGATGATTTCTAATCCTATTTGATCGATTTCACTCGATGCATTAATTTTAATGTAGATTTTGATTTTTGGTTATATTTGATTTCTTTCACTACATGAATTGATTTCAATATAGATTATTTTTAATCCTATTTGATTGCTTGCACTAAATGAATTGATTTCAATGTAGATAGTGATTTCTAATCCTATTTGATTGCTTTCACTAAATGCCTTGATTTCAGTGTAGATGGTGATTTCTAATCTTATTTGATTTCTTGCACTAGATGCATTAATTTCAATGTAGATGTTGATTTATAATTATATTTGATTGCTTGCACTAAATGCATTGATTTAAGTGTAGATGATTTATAATCCTATTTGATTCCTTGCCCTAAATGCATTTATTTCAGTGTAGATGGTGATTTCTAACCCTATTTGATTGCATGCACTAGATGCATTGATTTTAGTGTAGATGTTGGCTTTAAATCATATTTTTCTACTTGCACTAGACTCATTTATTTGAGTGTAGATGTTGATTTCTAATCATATTTCATTACTTGCATTAGATGCATTGATTTTAGTGTAGATGTTGTTTTCTATTATTATTTGATTTCATGCATTAGTTGCATTGATTTCAGTGTATATGTTGATTTGTAATTTGATGTAATTGGATGTATGATGGTACATTAATTTTAAAGTCATTGGATTAATAGTGTGTGTGCAATGATTTCAGTGTAAGCACAAAAAATTATTGACAATGTACATTGATTTTTGTGTTATAGTAATTCAACCTATTAATATTGGAGAGCAAGAGAGACAGTTTCTATCATTGAATATTATTACATTGTTACTTTGCATTCAAAATTTTATTTCATCATTAAAATTATTTTACAATATTTATCATCTCAACAAACTGAGGTAACTAATCAAATTTAAAATTAAAATGACTCAATAAATCTCAAACATATTTAACATATTTAAAATGGTTATGTTAATATTAGATGTATTTACATATTATTGATAAAATTAAGCATATGTACCTCATATTATCGATAGATTTTCCTTGGTCGCACACGACTGAAACCAACCTAGATCCATCTTAACTACAAATCTATCAAGCACTGAGAAGGATCAAATCTCTCGAGGTGAAAACCTTTCCTCAAGTTTTGCACTCATAAAAGAGGTTTTCACCTCAAGAGATTTGATCCCTCTCGGCGCTTGATAGATCCGGAGTTAAGATGGATCTAGGCTGGTTTATGAACAAATCCCTGTTGAAGTGGTCATTCGCATAGAAATTTCAGTCTTAGTTCCGCCTATGAAGACGAAAGCACTCTTGAATGAAGATTTCGCAGAAAGCGTTGTTATATATATATATACTTTGAAAGAAGAAAATGACGATGAATAATACAATAACAACGGAAAAAATAAACATTAAATTGTTTCACAGATCGTTTTTGTTATTCATAAATTTTGATAAAATCATATATGAAAAATATCATCAATGTTTTTAGAATTAATTATTGTGGTTATTATTGGGTCGAACCCATATAGTTTGTTCTAAATGATGAAGAACTACAATAATTGATTTTAAAGCATCCATGTGATTTTTACCAAATTTCTTTTTCAAAATATTAAATTATAAAATTTATAAAAATATATGATACAACACTTACATTTACCTGAATACCCATCAAATTTATACCCTGGCTGTGGAGAGATGGTGACCGAGAGGAGTGAGGAATCCAACTCGATTAGGTCAATATTTTATACAATACTCCGTACGAGTGCGAGTCGGACTCTTTAGTTTACTTGACCGCTGAAGTGCTTTTTAAAGCAACTACTCCACTGTCCATTCCTTCGTGCCACTCGATTAGGTCAATATTTTATACAATACTCCGTGCGAGTGCGAGTCGGAGTCCTTAGTTTACTTGACCTCTGAAATGCTTTTTAAAGCAACTACTCCACTGTCCATTCCTTCGTGCTTTTTAAAGCAACTACTCCACTGTCCATTCCTTCATTAACTCGCTGACCTCTGAAGTGCTTTTTACAGCAACTACTCCACTGTCCATTCCTTCATTAACTCGCAGATTAGGTTTAATTTGCATAATGTGGACGATATTTGTGGATGCTATATATTCAGATTTTTTTTTAGCATTCTTAAAGTGAGGCCAGGCTAATAGTTTTTTAATAATTTAGCAAGATATAACACCAAAAATATATCTAACAACTTAGAAGCTACACAACTTAGTCCTTCAACCAAAAACCTTGGTATGGTTTCACCTACCGAAACTAAACGTTAAATCACATATCACTACGAGGCCAATGGTTAGCAATAGAACTCCATCAGTAATTAGGACGGTTCAGCCGCTGTGATAAGGTTGAAAGCTTATCGGATTTTCCACTTGAGCAATCTTCGACATTTAATCATATATATATAACTAAAGTTAAAGTTAAACATGACAGAAGATTTAGTGTTGTATGATAAAAGTTGCAGATGACATCAGGCATGACAATTATTTTAGCTTATCGTGCATAGATGGTGATAGTGATATAAACAAGTTTGTTTCTTCCGTGGATCAGCACGAATGGTTCTGTTTCAAATAATGAAAAATATTTGGTCTTTCTCTTATTTGTCTTCAAATTCAAACAAATAGGGACAATAATAATATTATATTGGCAAAATTGAAAGAACAAATCGACCTAAAGTACTTTTATAGAGAGTCGTTTAACATTTTCACATTTCCCGACTTATTTTCCTAATTTCAGAGAAAGATTTGACAAATTTGTCATAAAATTTCATCCCTAGTCTTGTATGTCTTATCATTGATCTCTTGTCTGTCTTGTCACAGTCTTTATCCTTCTGTTTAGCCCACACTCCATGATCGTCATTTTTCACCTTTTTAATAACTTACATATATGGATCGCACTAACTTTGTGGAAACAACTACCCTCGTTGAAAAAGTATTTGAAATGCTATATGTCTGAATCCCATGAATATTGTCAGAGGTCGCGACACATATATTCGTTATATGTCGACTTTCATGACCGTCCTTCGTCTGCTGACCGAGAATGATAAAATACTTTTAGCTCCTTCCGTGGTAATGCTGAACCCACTTAGATTCCTTTTTGAGAGAAAAAAAAACGCTGTTAATATATTAGATATATCAAACAGTACATAAGCATAGTTTATGGCATTTTCATCCCGTGAATTGATGCTGGCTTTTATCATTCTTAATACTGCTAAAAACTATGTTCTTGATTTTACAACCATCATTAGCCTACATAATTTGATAAGATTTGCTCACCAATGAGCTTCTTTACATGCAGAATTAAATACACCAATCCCTTTACCCGTTGAAAGGTCAGGATAATCTAGAAGTAGGATCTCCAGCCTCTGTGTTGTCAATGGCCACGATCCCGCGCTCACTTGCTTACCTCCTTCCCCTAAAATCTTCACGGTATCGGAATTGTATAGGAGCACGAACTGCCATTCCAATATCTCATTATGTGAAGACAGCCTGGAGGAGAGAACAAGCCCTTTTTGGATAGCTTGTCTTTCCTTGTATTTAGCTCTCCATATATGTGATTCCATGTTACCAAGGCAAAATTAGAAATCAGATAATTTACTCTGTCCTTCCACCCTCCATCATCCTGTATAAACATCGCCGCCTTACCCGGAAATCCATCTATTATTACTTTTGAATCGTCATAGATATTTTCCTCCTTGATTTCCAACTGGCTCGCCATCCAGAGTCCACTGCATAGAGCCAATAGTTCCACCCTATTGTTTGACCCATCCCCACCAGACCACCATATATGGTATCTTCTTTCATTGTTTAATTTTATCCATGCACCGCAGCCACATTTACCACCCTTTTGAGCTCCTTCAAAGAACACAACTGGTAATGAGATTTGATGGGGAGCTCTTTTAATCGATAAGTCTCGCAGAAAGCCATCGCTCCTTGGTCCAGTATGTACCCACCTCATAATTAAACAGAAGACCATATGTAGAGATGTAGTTGAGTCTTCAAAAATTCCGCGATTTTTGGCTCCCCAATTTCCCAGAATATAAATAAAGGCAGTGTTTTAAGATGCGCTGCCTTCGCTCCCCAAACCCAAATGGCCTCCTTGAAACCACTCGGGTGCCATCCCCGTTTTCCAAGTGAAGGGGAAAATAGATACCAGATCTCAACAGTGAACGGACAAGAGAAGAACAAATGGAACGACGATTTCCCATTTGACTGGCACAGTGTATGCCATCTAGGTCCATTGAAACCCTTGCATTGGAGGCCCTCCCATGTTAATAACTTCCTTCTGCACAGCATCCAGTGAAAGAGCACAATATTTGTTGGAACACCCCAGCTCCAAAGCTGATAAAAAACTCACCTCTCCCTATCTCTCACATGAGACATAATCCCGCGCATGTAAACATCCTTCACCATTAGAGTTCCCTCCTTTATCTATCCATCCCAACAGATTTTGTCTCCATCGCCTCTATAATTTAGGCCATCCATACATAAATCAATAACAACCACATCCCACTCCACTGCATCTGAATGTTGTAAGACCGAGCTTCTCCTACATTTCCAGGTTGGAGATCACATGCTCTATCTCTCAATGGCTTGGTAAAGAAAAAAAATGCGTTTATGCGACAACCTATGAATCAGTTGACTATTTGTTAGGGGCAATGAAGCCACTCCCCGAATCCTGTCCCCTACCAGCATAATTTCTAGACCATTTCCAAACCTCCAGCATAGACTGTTTGCCATATCCTTTTCTATTTTTAAAAATCTTTTCCATATCATCGAAGCCAATTTCACCATCCAGATGTTGGATCTATATATTTCTTTTATTGTTAAGTTCCTACCATATTTGCATTGAACAATAGATGACCATATTCATTTTTCGTTAATTCCTCTCCAAAACATTTTCATCAGTAAAGCCTTGTTAAAAACTCTAATATTCAGCAAACCCCAACCTCCAATTTTTTTGGGTATAGATATGGCCTCCAAAGCTACCAGATGAAATTTTCTTTTGTCCAATGAACCAAACAAAATAAACTGGGCCATAATGGCATTGATCTTACCCACGATGAATTCCAGAATATACAACAAGTAAGCCCAATACACCACAAATTGTGGTAGCACTACCTGGACTAGAGTGTACCTCCCACCCAGTGAGAACCATCTGTTTTTCCATTTCTGAATCTTGTTCCTGAACTTGTCTGTCATCCAAGTCCAATATGCATTCCTGAGGGTTGTTGCCTTTAAACGAAATCCTAAATAAAATAGTCCTTCCTTTAAATCCTTTGTTCCGACCCTAGAAAACCTGCAACAAAACCAATCTCTTGAATGTCACCCTGGTCATAAATCAACACTGATTTTTCCTTATTCACCCTTAAGCCAGCAACGACTTTGAAACAAATTAGGATATAATGTAAATAGAACCAGTATTTCCTCTGTAACCTTCCAAATACCAACATGTCATCTACAAATAGAGACTAGGTTGTGCTTACAGAAGACGAGAAAGACAGGCCTGCAAAAAAATCCCAGTCATTAGCCTTCTTAAGCCTACGGCTGAAACTATCCATACATAGAATAAAAATAAGAGGAGATAGGACACAGCCCTGTCTGAGTCCCTTTTCTTCTTTGAAAAAATGAGAAGGCATCTCGTTTATGATGACAACAAAGCTGATCGAGGAGATACAAGCCATTAGCCATCTTATGTTTTCCATCGACAATCCCACTTTTAGGAGATTAAGCCGAATAAAGGACCAATTTACAGAGTCATATGCTTTTTGAATGTCAATCTTCATTATAAGGGCCTCCAATTTTTTGTGGTGAATGGAATGCAATGCTTCATGAGTAATGGCTACTACCTCATGGATCGATCTCCCCGTCAGAAATTCAAATTTCTCCCTAGATATTGCATAAGTGAGAAACCCTTTAATTATGTTTTCAATGATCTTAGAAGATAATTTGTATATCACATTACATAGCAATATTGGACAATAGTCTAAGAATAACTCGGGTGCCTGAGCTTTAGGAATGAACACCAGAAATGTGGCATTCATGTCCCCCGACATTACCCCTGTCAACTAAATCTACTCCGTGACTGCTACCAACTCATCTACCATAATCTCAAAAAAAATAGAAAGAACTCCACCAGCCAGCTATCCGAACCGTGGCTCTTATCATGAGAAAATGATCTTAAAACCGCTTCTACTCCAGCTTTTTTAATCGACCTTCCCACCAAGTCATTAGCATTTTGATCAAACATGATTGGCATATTTTGGATAAACCATTCTTGACATCGGAAATCAACCTCCTCATCTGCTTTCTAAAAATTCGAAAAATGATTATAAGTTGTTTGTTGGATGTCCTAAGTAGAATGAACCTTGTTACCATGACTGTCTTTCACAAACCATATTGTATTTTCATTCCTCCTTCCATTTGGGCATTTGTGAAAGAATTTTGTGTTCTGGTCACCCTCTTTAATCCATTGATTCCTACTCTTTAACTTCCATGTAATTTCTTGCACCCTTAAGATTTCATTAATTTTTTTATTCATATTTTGTAAATCCTTATATTCTTATGCCCCCGGTGCAACCCTCTGCATGTTTTCATAAATTTCTGCCACTGCTACTTTATAGGACATTAGCTCAACCCACATCGATTCCTTTTTTTCCCTTTCCCAAGTTTTAACTCTAGCCTTCAGGCCACAGAGTTTATCTCCAAAGATGGGCCCTCCAGTAGAGGAAACCCCCCCTTCTTCCGCCTTCCATAATGCTTCAACGAGATCCAAAAAACTTGGGTCCTCCAGCCAAATACGATTGAACATTAATGCCATACCTGTACTATAGAATTCCCTTTTCCATGAAAATACCACTGCCATGAACCCACTTAGATTCCTGAGATGGTCGGTCCTGAATGCATCATATGCATGGCACATATTCGCCACCTTAGATGCTCACTTTTGAATGCATTACATGCATGTAATATCCCTGTTTAGGGCAGCCTCCCTGTTTAGGGTTCGGTGGGACCTACCACGTTGCTGAGGTCTGCGTAATTGGGGAACTGCGTGAGGGTCCCCGTCCCGAGATGCTCGGGTGGGCCTTAAGACCCCACCCTTAACACCCTCGGATGCTGCCCTCAATAACAATTCGAGCTTTTGGTGTAGTGGTTGGGCCTTTGTGGTATCAGAGCTGAGGTCTCGAGGTCGAGACTCACGGAGTGTGGTGGGTTATAATATCCCTATTTAGGGCAGCCTCCCTATTGAGGGTTCGGTGGGCCCTACCACATTTCCAAGGTCTGCATAATTGGGGGACTGTATGAGGGTCCTCGTCTTGAGATGCTCCGGTGGGCCTTAAGACCCCACCCTTAACACCCTGGGATGCCGCCCTCACTAACAGTTCAAGATTTTGGTGTAGTGGTTGGGCCTTTGTGGTACAGAGCCGAGGTCTTGAGGTCGAGACTCGCGGAGTGTGGTGGGTTGTAATATCCCTGTTTAGGGCAGCCTCCCTGTTGAGGGTCCGGTGGGCCCTACCACGTTGCCGAGGTCTGCGTAATTGGGCGACTGCACGAGGGTCCCTATCCTGAGATGCTCCGATGGGCCTTAAGACCCCACCCTTAACACCCTGGGATGTCGCCCACATTAACAGTTCGAGCTATTGGTGTAGTGGTTGGGCCTTTTTGGTATCAAAACCGAGGTCTCGAGGTCGAGACTTGCGGAGCGTGGTGGGCTGTAATATCCCTGTTTAGGGCAGCCTCTCTGTTGAGGGTCCGGTGGGCCCTACCACGCTGCCGAGGTTTGCGTAATTGGGGGCCTACGTGAGGGTCCCCGTCCCGAGATGCTCTAGTGGGCATTAAGACCCCACCTTTAACACACTGGGATGCCGCCCTCACTAACAGTTCGAGCTTTTCGTGTAGTGGTTGGGCCTTTGTGGTATCAGAGCTAGGCCCAACCACTACACCAAAAGCTCAAACTGTTAGTGAGGGAGGCATCCCAGGGTGTTAAGGGTGGGGTCTAAAGGCCCACCAGAGCATCTCGGGATGGGGACCCTCGCATAGTCCCCCAATTACACTGACCTCAACAACGAGGTAGGGCCCACCAGACCCTCAATAGGGAGGCTGCCCTAAACAGGGATATTACAGCCCACCACACTCCATGAGTCTCGACCTCGAGACCTTGGCTCTAATACCACAAAGGCCCAACCACTACACCAAAAGCTCAAACTGTTAGTGAGGGCGGCATCCCAGGGTGTTAAGGGTGGGGCCTTAAGGCCCACCGGAGCATCTCGGGACAGGGACCCTTGCGCAGTCCCCCAATTAAGCAGACCTCGACAACGTGGTTGGGCCCACCGGACCCACAACAAGGAGGTTTCCCTAAGCAGGAATATTACAGCCCACCATGCTCCGCGAGTCTCGACCTCGTGACCTCGGCTCTGATACCACAAAGGCCCAACCACTACACCAAAATCTCGAACTGTTAGTGAGGGCGGCATCCCAGGGTGCTAAGGGTGGGGTCTTAAGGCCCACCGGAGCATCTCGAGATGGGGACCCTCGTGCAGTCCCCCAATTACACAGACCTTAGCAATGTGGTAGGGCCCACCGGACCCTCAACAGGGAGGCTTCCCTAAACAGGGATATTACAGCCCACCACACTCCGCGAGTCTCGACCTCGAGACCTCGGCTCTGATACCACAAAGGCCCAACCACTACACCAAAAGCTCAAACTGTTAGTGAGGACGACATCCCAGGGTGTTAAGGGTGGGGTCTTAAGGCCCACCGGAGCATCTCGGGACAGGGAACCTCGCGCAGTCCCCCAATTATGCAAACCTCGACAATGTGGTAGGGCCCACCGGACCCTCAACATAGAGGCTGCCCTAAACATGGATATTACAATGCAGCGCACATAGTCACCACCTTAGATGCTAACTCTTGAATCCATTGTATGCAATCTGGCACATATTCCCCACTTTTAATGAGCATTGGTGAGAACTTTTGATATGTCATGTTTTGAATTAATTGTTAATAACTACACATAGAGTGTTGATATGTTCTTAGCTGATTGATGTTGTAATCTTTTTGATTTTTTGTTGTTTTACTAATGGAAAATATTTATTATTGGTTTATTTGGTTAGTTAGAAATATATTTTTAAATGTTTTTTTCTGTGAAAAGGAATTATATATCTCTTATATTTTTGGTAAAAAGCGTTTTCAACACAAAAATCTATTTCCTTTCCAAATCTATCATACTTGAAGAAGTAAGAAGTGTGAACTTTTGTTAATTTTTATTTAATTTTAAAAAATGTTTTCACCTTGTTACTTTATCACTGAAACTTTCAGCTATATATATATATATATATCGATTTCATTTTGAATATAAAAATAATTACATAATTCTTTTATATTAAATTATATATTTTAAATATAAGAAAATTATATATATATTAAATTCACTAAAGTGATATATTTCTTAGATTTTAATTACAAATTTGATATATTAATTATATTGAAAGGTGTTTTCTTTGTTGGCTTGGGGTGAGAAAACAATGTTTACCCGCAATGAGACACCTTTGATTTTGATCTTCCAACCAATATCATTTTGAATTTTTTTATCCCTCCAATGAATAAAATTTGGCCATCTGTCCAAAAATATATCTGCCCCCATTTCACCCACCTTCCCATCCTCCTGCTCGTCAGGAAGCGACGTAGAACGCAAAAGACCACATGCGTTGTTCTCTTGCCATACCCATACTTGTGTTGTCCCTTCATTTTTAGTTCTCATAGAACTCATGTGTTTTGTTGTACCCTTATGCTTCCAGCTAGGCAATCGAGCCCCTTCCGCCATACTCTGCATTCATTTGCACTATGGGATCCCACTTCTTTGTCAGTGGAAGAAGACATCGAAGAGGTAGCTTCAAACATAAATTTTTTCTACCTTGCTCGATTGGCCTCCATAAGGGCCTTTTCCAAAAAGAGATTAGTCGCTCTATTGAGTTGACTTATGAATTTCTACAGTGTAGTCCAAACCAATGGGTCTGCAGAGTTTGGATTCAGTAAGGATGCACATGCATAGTATTTGTACATAAGGACTACCATATATTGGATACGTTCAAACACATATCATTGAATGCGGTCAGCACGCCAACACAATAATTCTCGCACAAAATCCAAGAAGCATCCTCACGAAACAAGGTGTAGAGGCGTGCACCCTGGTCTTCCATGAGCTCTAGTGGTTGCACAAACTAAAGCCCCATTTATCAACAACAACTGAAAAACCCCTGCATTTTTCATTCAGGCTATAAGGTGTAGTGAAGTGGCTACAACCCCATCTCTCACGTTTACAAACCAAGAAAATCCCCAAGATTCTACAACAGGAGTAGACTGTGCAACTGAGAGTACGACTTCCAAGAAATTAGTGTGCCCATAATTTGCAGCATATGCCAGCAAGTTCTCCAATGCAACGGGTAAAACAATAATATATTTGCACCATCTTGCAGAAGTCTTTAAATGAAATAAACCTTCCCCTACATGGAAGCCATCATTGGAGGAGTCTATTTGTTGTGATTTAGGGCATCAGGATGAAAATTATGGTCCAACAAATATGACACGACTTCAGTCTTGCACTTTCCAGCAATAATATGAGATGGAGACATCTTGTCACACATTATGGTCTTCGAGATCAAATTGGGTTTTCTCTCAAGAGCAACCCCACCCTTTGCAAAGCCCCTTGCTACAATGTAGAGAAGAAGGCATGTTCATTGGAAGCACTGCAGCTCAGATCCTGACCCATTTATTACCAAATATTTCCTGTGGAATCGCCAATTTCCTTAGCCCCTTATCACCACCTCTCAAGAATTTGAATCCTGAAAAATCTAACTTGGGACCCTTGAAACCAAGTGTGTTGTCAATCAATCAACAAATGAATCCCACCTATAATGCACTAGCAAAATACAGATCCACAGAAAGAAAAAATACTTGCATTGATAATAGTTTCTTATGTATCGTAGATCTTTATTCACCTATTAAATGAGGCATTGCCTCACCATTCTCCTTAGCCTTACACACATTCTCAATTCCTTCATCCTTGTTGGTTGTACGGTGATACAATTTTCGCATTCATGGATAGAAATTATCTCAGCACAGAGGCCTCCTATTGAGTTCTAGTGCCTTGAATACTCTATAGGAATTCGAATTCACACATTTAATGAATCATTCTTGCAGTTATTGAAAAAATGTGGGTTATGCGCCGTGATTATTAGTTGCTTTCCCACTCTTAGGATTTATGAATTCAAATTCGTTCAACCTGTCAAAACAATTCCTTCTTGTCCACATAATGTTGGAATTTTGGCTATGGAGATCTAATTTCCTACTACATGTGTCCAAAAGATATATATGTCCCTATGCTTCATTCCTTGAATTCTTTAGCTTTAGATAGGATTTCCAATTCTAAGTGGGATGTGTTTTCAGTTTTTATTTTTGGGTTTTCCAATTACTTGTCCCAACTTCAATACCTAATGAGGCCTGGAGCTTTTCCTAGAATGCATTATAGCTTCCTATGCCATTGAGGTACGGATGTAGACGAATGAATGAAAAATATTTAAGAAACCTTTGTTTTGATGAATCACAGAACCATGTTTTGTATTTTATATTATTTTCATGAACTTTAGTGAGATCTATGGCATGGGTAGGTCATGTGCTCTATTAAGGGCTCTTGGATGTGAAATAACCTTTCAACTTCCCATTCACTTTACATGCAAAAACCCTTGGGAGGAGGTGATTTGGAGATTCCGACAAGTCTTCAGTTATTTATAGATGGTAATAAAATGGGAAAAATGAAATTGTCATCGAAAGTATGCCCGGCAATGCTATAGTTCTTGATTCCTTCCAATGTTTCAAATGACTCTCTTTCAACTAAGGAAACAATGCAGCTCTCATATGGTACTTTTAGTATATTGGAGATTGTTGATGATTACTTTCACTATTTCATATGGTTCTCTTTGACACATATTTTTAGAGAGTTTAATGTCCAACCAGATAGACTATCTGAGAAAACAATGGAGCTATTAGCTGGTACTATTAGTATATGGGAAACTGTTTATGGCACTGTCATGGAAGCAAAAAAACATCAGGGTATCGAGTATGTTGTAGAATCTTTCGTTTGTAATGTTGAAAGAAGGAAATTATGAAAGAAGGAAATGATTTCCCTTCTTTATATTTATTATTTAATAGCGAGATGGATTTTTGGTTTGTTTCTGTTGTATTCTGATTTAGGCAGATTTATGGGCAAAGGTGAATTTACAGGCTGTCGGAATGGAAAAAAAAATGGCTACCCTCATCCATATATACGCAAAACATGTGTATTTATTTTTGTAATATAATTATTTTTTCTGTTTTGAAAAATCCAAACATACTATGAGTTTTGATGAAAATAAGGGAAAATTTTCCATAGGGGAAAATTTTAAAATTTATAAATATGCCAATCTTGACATGATGGAAATCTTCAATGATTCTAGACCTTCTTACTTGCATTGCAATGAAATGAAATTTAATATAATTACTATTATAGAGACAAAAAGGCCATATTTCACTCTTAACTTCAATGAAGAAGAACATGATTGTATGGAGAAAATTCTCCTCCTCCATCCATATTGCCCTTTTTGTCTGTTAAACTTGGAATTTCATAAGAATGATTAAATGATTCTAAATCTTGTTTGATTCAAGGTCTTGTGAAAATAAATTCACCAAATATATTTAACATCCTCACTCTAAAAAATACTCCATTAATAGAAATAACATCCTCAAAATTAGTCAAGGCTTAATTTTGTATTCAAAATAATGAAAATGAGAAAACTAAATTCTTCACCTATTACCAAACAGTACGATGCCATTTAAAAGGTCAATCTTCAGCTATAAGAAATTGTACTTCATAACATCTGCTCTAGCTTCTCTACAATATAAAATTTAGAAAATGGTATTATCTTTGAAGGGGCTATGATATTCATTGTTGGATACCCTTGTAATACCAAGAACATGAAAATGGTACAAAATCATGAATTGAACAAAGTAAAATATACTCCCATCAATTTTATAAGTTGTCAAACTCTAAATTTTTCCACATGGAAGGAGCAACAAAAGGTAGAGTAACTGTTTTCAATTTTGATATGAAACTTCCCTGATGTCCACTAATGACTTAAAATGTAGTCAATAGGGATATAGTAAAATATAAAATTGAGAATTGATAATGCAACTCCAAAACTAATAAGAGGTACTACAAAGGTATGAGAGCCACTAAGATTCACAAAGAGAAAAAAAGAAAATAATGGAGGAAAGAAATACTTGAATGGTGTAGGACCTTTCATATGAAATAAATAGAAAATCAATGCAATAGATGTTTCTAATTTGAACATGAACTGGCACAAAATACCAATAAAATAATTTTCTCCATTCGTTCTCAAGTTCTTATTTCTGTCAAGCCTAATATTCTAAAATTTCTTGACTTTTTTTTGTTAAATGAAACAAATCTTACAAACAAGGAATTCCCACACTTAATGAATCATTCCCCAGTGATTCAAAAAGTGTGGTTTCGGTGCCTAGTGATTATTATCTACTTTCCCACTCTCAATATTTCTGAATTTGGATTGATTCATTTTGTCAAAAAAATGGCATCTCATCCACAAAGTGTTGGGATTTTGGCTATGGAGATCTCCTTTCCTACTACATGTGTCTGACAGGTATATCTGTCCCTGTGATTCGTTCCTTGAATTATTTAGAGTTAGATAGGATTTCCAATTCCCATTTTAAGTGGACACCTAACCTTTAGAATAATGACTTATCATGCTTGAGTGCGTCAATAAAGACCGTCATGTTACATTTCAAACCATTGACGTGGTGAAAAAGGGAAACAAAGCTCAGTATGACCATAAAGTCCACCCTACTACCTTTCACGAAGGCAACCTTGTTCTTATGTATGACCAAGTTCATGATGTCCTTGGGCCTAAGAAGTTTGAACCTTTATGGCTAGGTCCTTACATCATTCTTAATTGTTTGGCAAACAGGGAATATGTTTTAGAGCGACGATAAGGAGAAATCCTTCCTAACCCCAACAATGCACTCTACGTAAATAAATTTTACCCATAACATTTCCCATTAAAATGTGTGTATCTTTTTCTTTTTCTACATTTAGGTAGCTTGCATTCCCAATCATCTCATCCATTATATTCTTGCATATTTTAGCTGGATCCATCATCCACACCTCATATCGGTTATGTCGATCATGCGAGTCACTTCTCAAGGAATATATCCTCGACAAATTAGCCATTTTCACCCCTTTTAATTATCTAGTTCACTCCCACGATGCGTGCATTGGATCTGCAACCATTAACTAGGCCAAATATGATGTTGTGACAGGTTTGTTAGTTGATGCCCTTGATCATTGCATCCTTCACCTTCATGCTTTTCTTGATTCCTTTCTACTTGTCATGTAATCTAACAATGTTTATCATGTGTGTAATCCTCTCTTATTTCGAAAATATCTATGAGTTAATATTTTGGCATGTGAATTTGAATCCTTTACATTTAATCATGTTCCTATGGGAACAAGATCACTCTATAGGTACCATTGCAAATAACATTCTAGATTGGAATTTATCACATGAACATACAAAAATGCAACCATAAAATCAAAAAATGGCGAACCAAAATCGTCACAAAATATCCATAACAATATTATATATCATAATATCCAACATATAGTGTCTCGAGTCCACTACTCTAGATACATCAGACATGCCCATAGCATGTTCCAAAACAAAATTGGGCCCACATGTCCCTATGCCTAGTCACTATCATCTAGTGTCTCCCGAGCCAATGGATCCATACCAACTGCACGTAACTATTTAAATGCCTGACCAACCATAGCTATGTGCCTCGTGATACCTAACCATTTTTAGGGAAGACTAGTGTACTCATTCGTATACCTATATTATAGCTCATCCCATATATGCTCTATTACCCCAATCAGTAGCACGCCAAACCTATGATGGAGATCCTCCAGTAGATCATCACTATGTCATGTTGAACGACCTTGATCTGCAACCCTGTGCATTGTGACTCAACCTATATGTCTCGCTAGCTTCACCATTGCTATATATTCATGCCATGACTTTTTAAATCAGTACCACATACATATTACAACTTTCACTTACCATCTACACCCCATGCTTGTCCTGATGGAAATCGTAAATCAAGATCTCCCTGATAGTTCATTCCAATATATGGATAGTAATCTATGTACAATGGCATATTTTCCCAATGTGCAAAGAAATGTTGTAAGACCTATATGACTCCCCCTCCTAATCCTCATCACCATAGCTTCCCCCAGCAACACAGCCTGGGCTCCTGTAGGCCCCCATCACATATCTCTACATGTACTTGGATGGTGAGGATATTCTAAGAGAAGATTGAGAACATAATTGTCCCACATGACTAGTTATCATTGGTCCATTACCCTCATAGACTCAAATATCATTTCAGCGATGAAATTATCATCTAGGCCCATCCATAGTACATCCCTAAAAATCCACTCTCCACCTGCATCATCTGCCCCCCGATGATGTTATGAAAGTTATGACTACCAAAAATATGCACCACTGTTGTGGTCGTAGCTTGTGTCTGGAGCCTCTTCAAGTCACTAATCTTGATATTTTTTCCCTTTACACGAACACGAAGTACACAATGGCAATCCACAAACTCCCCTATATGCCTCCCACGAGGTAGCTCTAGATCAATCTCCCCCAACACCCCTATGGGGGTAAACCGTATAAAAAATTATATGTCCTGGACCGTGATATTAATATTATGCCCCTGTACCATAAAGGCCTCAAGATATGGATCCCAATAGCTCACAATCCTAGATAGCAGGGTCTCATGAGCCCTCACTAATGGGTTCTCTAAGAAAATAAGTACCCCACACCATGCAAGAACACCTCTCACTACTTAGTTCCCCCAAATCTAAACAAGAAGTGTTCCTAAATATTATTCTTTGCATACCAACTTTAGCTCTTCCATACCTATAAAATACCATTATGTTTTGTCATTTCAGAGGTGATCCGGATTTATGCAGGAACGCAACAGAATAAACATATAACCATAAATACAGAGATACAGCAGAAATAACACTTCATTTCATTAATATCAAAGAACTGAAATTTGCTTACAGACAGAATGGAAATAAAACTAGCTAGGGCACTGGTAGCTATCTCTGAGAAGAGATGTGGCAGCTACAGGCCTCTGAACTGTGTTACAATGAGGCTCGAGGGCCTATTTATTATTGAGAAACAATGGAGAACCCTCAACATCCCAAAAACCTAACCTAGGAGATGAAGCGCCAAAACTATGGGCCCCGTTTGGGTAAATTGGTGTTTCAACTTCCCAGGGACGTAACTTTGGCATACTATCTCCGTTTGACGCACAGGATACATCATTAGAAAGCTCTATCCGAGGACTACAACTTTTGTGACGATTTTGATGATCAAAATCGCAGCAAATTTAGTACCCAAAAAACGTCGTTTAGGGCCTCAAAACGGCTCCGGAAGTTCAGGACCCGAAAAAATGCTAAAAATAGTAAGTTATGCCAAAACTGAAAAACTGAAAGAGACAATGGTGGGGGCCCAAGTGGAATAGGCAAGTGGCCCACTCAATATCCACCGGATCATTCCTCCCATTAGCTTGGGCTGGTCCCCATCGCTAAGTTCCTCCATGAGATGAGGAAATTTCTCGCCGAACTTGGTCCCCGGTGAACCACTTTCCTTGGTGCGGTGAGTTGGCCGCCTTGACAACCCGATACAAGCTTGGATCCGTTGTCGACGAGAGTGTTCTTGATTTGCATGTCCATGATACAATTTGTGGTGTCCTGCTCATGCAAACACTGGGTTTAATCGTTGGTGAGTTGTTCGCAATGTCCGAGGTGTCCAGTAGGAGGTGGTGCATGACGAAGGCGATCCACATTGAAGACTCGGGTAAGTGCATCAAGGAATGGTGGAATAATAAGCTTTCAAGGCATTGTTACCTATAGCTCGGTGATGGTGTACGGCCCGTATCGAAAGGTGCGGCTTGCGGTGAGGTCCAAGGAGGCGTCCTTCGGGCAATGTAGCCACTTTGTCGCCCACTCGGAAGTGTGGCACCCGTGTTGATCATGGCGCCTGTACGTGATTGGCTCGTCCAATATATCATGAACCCGTGCGGAGGTGTTGAATGCGCTCGATGAAGCTACTTGCTGGTCAACTTCAGACCGACATGAGCTGAATCGGCCCGAGCAACAGAACGGTATGGCTATGTCAATGGACATAGTGGTCGAATCCCAAGCCCACCCGAAAGGGGCTATGGCCACTGAACCTGTGAGGTTTTTCCAGAATCAGGTTGTACATAGGGAGGCTCGTCTCCATGTGCGTGATGCTTTTGAGTTGTACATGCGCAGAATGTGTACAATCATTCTATCGACGACCTCCGTCCGCCATCTCGTTTGGGGATGGAAAGACAGACTTGGTGAGCTAGTCCAAACATGACCGAGGCCGGACCAAAATGTGTTGAGGAACCTGCTATCTCGATTCGATATGATAGACCGTGGGACCCCAAAGTGCACCCACACTCGTTCAAAGAAGAGTTTAGCAAAGGCTTCTCACGTGGATATTCTTCTCTTACAAAGCCGCCATGATGGCCATCTTCGAGAATCTATCAACGACCACGAAAACACAAGCCATTTCCATTCTTAGTAGAAGGCAGTCTTGAGCATGTAATCCATGGAGATGGATTCCCATGCACGACTGGGGTAGGTAGTGGAGTATATAGGCCTTGCTTCTTGATGGTCGGGTTTGGCAATGGCACAAGCAAGCAAGGTGATCTCATGCTTTCGACATCCTTTCGAAGGTTCGGCCAATAGAAATACTTCGTAGTATTGCTACCGTTTCAACCTCAAATGCCCAAAGAACTCGACCGTAGTGTGCTTCCACATCATCTTGGCATGCTCGCTTGAAGGAACACAAAGGTGTCCTGTGACATGTGTGCGCATCTTGGAGGTGAAAAATTTGAACTTGCGGCCCCCCAAGAGTGCCTTGTAAGTGTGGCTGAATTCTCGGGTCACTCTCATAGAGAAGCTGCTAATCAAGTCTCTGCCCATGAGTTGAGCACGGTGGTGAGCGCCACGATCGGTGGCTCACAGGCACACAACATTATTGGTGCTACCCTTCTTGTACTTGATGTCTGGGAAATGAAACCCGCGTGCATACGTGGACCACTTCTCCGAGTAGCTGACCATTCTGCAACTTCCTTGTGTCCGTATGAACCGCAGGGGCCGATGGCCCTGTGTGGATGATTGTTTCCTTCCCTAAAATGTAATGCTTCCATTGCTCCACGCAGTTTGCACAATGGAATACATTTCTTTGTCAAGGGTGGATACTTAACCTGCCTCGCATAATGTCTCATCGTGATATGCCACCGGATGTCCTTGTTGAGTAAGAACTTCCCACAGCATAGTCGAGGCATCTGCCTCGATCTCAAATGGTCGTCAAAGTCCGGCAAGGTGAGCATCAAGGCACAGAGGCATTTTTCCAAATTTTGAACGCTTTTCTGAGGTTCCACTAGTAAAGAATTTTTGCTCGCTCCTTCCTTTTGGTGACTGACCAAGGGCCAAGTGATAAGAGAGAATCCCAACACGAATCTACGTAGGAAATTGAAGGAAGACCCAGAAGTCGTGAAGCTCATATAGTAGTCGGGCCGCCAATCCCGAATGACTTGGATCTTGGTCGGGATCCACATGCACCCCCTTTCATCAATAATGTATCCCGATATTGAACCCGGGTCATGCCAAACGTGCACTTCTCCAAATTGGCACAACTTGTGTTGCCGCAAAGAGTTTGGAGGACTTGTCTGGATGTGATGAAGGTGCTCTTCCCAAGTCTGTCAAGATCGTAATGTCATCCAAGTACACCACTACGAATGAGTTGGTGAATGGCCGCAAGATGTTGTCCATCATCCTCATGAAGGTTACGGGGAGCATTTGTCAACCGAAAGGCATGCACTACCATTCAAAAGGCCTTCCTAGCTTTGGAAGGCGCTTTTCCACACATCGTAGGGTTCTAATTGGTACCGGTGACATCGACTTCAGTCGATTTTACTGAAATATTTTGCAATTTGGAGTTGGTCCGTAAGGTCATCAATCCGTGGGATTGGGGTACCCATTCGGACAAAGGATCTTGAAACTCATGGCCCTGGAGAAGTCACTGGCGTAGTCTCCACGTCCCATCCTTCTTCAGATCAACATGATCGGGCTCCCACAGGGCGATGAACTTGGTCCGATGTGACCTTCGCATCGCTCCCGACCGCTTGATTTCATCATTTTCCGTAATAGAGCGTCGATAGATCGGTCCATTGGGTAGTGGCGCACTGGCCGATCAATCGGGTGCTTCGACCGCAGCGGGCAGAGGAACCTCCGTGGGTGGAGGTAAGATGTCCCCCGTACTCCTCCACGACCTTATCCATTTGTTGCTGCGAGGGGCCCCCGTGTCTCGAGGTCGTGGCCACAGTTTTCTTTTTGCTCCCGGGGGCGGATCATCAGAAAACGAATTTCCCGGTTTGGGAAATGAGCTTACTACATTGTTTTGGCAAGAATCAAAGAGATAGTCGTAGGATGTGGTACCGGTATCTTGTACAACTTATTTCCCCCAAAGTAATAATAACAGCACGAGGTCGAGACCATATACAAAAGATGACGTTTCCACAAGTATGGTTGTCCTAATAATACATCGAAACATCAATAGTGAGCAACGTCACACAATACCTCATCCGTGAAGGGCTTGATGCCATAGCGAAGGCGGCATTGCCGGGCCGACGCGGAGATCTCGTCCCTTGGTGAAGCCACCCGATGGTGCATGGATGTGGGTGAGCCGGGGTCGGCAAGCCCAATTGCTTCGCTGTCTCCGCTGAAATGAGGTTCTTTGGCTCCCATTTGCCGAAAATGAACCTGTGACAGGGGAACCCTTTACCCACATCTCGGGAGTGGAAGAGACATTCCTCCTCCTCTCGGATCTTCCGGTTCCTCCTTCTAGACCTTTGTAAGGCAAATAAAGGGCGCTGGGCTCCCGCATCAATAACTGCTTCGCTTTTTCATTCCCTTTTCAGGTTCCTTTCGATTCGGAGCCCGAGCATGCATCCGACTCCGAAGCCATCATCTCGGCCACTAGCGACCGCTGTCCGACACTCACTTGTGTTGTGAGTGGAGCTCATGGAACTCACACCACTTTCCTTTGTCCTTCTTTGGCCTCCACTGTTGTTCCCTGCCTTGTGGCTTTGACGGGTTGTCTTGTCCCCATGCTCGGGCCCTTGTCTCCGCGGTTTGGAAGCACCTTTTCCTTGCTTTTGGATTCGGCAGATCCAAAGTCTCGCTTCTTCTCGTTTGAATTTCTCATTAATCTTAGCAAAGATGCCCAGATGTTTGCACAAGCTGAGGGAGACGAGAACCCATTTCCTCCCGAATGTATCCGTATGCATACCGCGATACTTTAGCACCAATGTTCTCTAATCTTGACACCAACTCTTGTGCGCAGTGGTATGGAAATGTATCTGGCTACTGCACATCTTCGATCCCTTTGTTGTCGCAAAGATGGTCCATTGTATGTACTTGTCCTCATAGCTCCCACGAGATAGCACTCGTTCTCGACGGCGTCCCTGAAAAGAATTCCAAGTTGGCACGCCGAGAATCGTAGAGGGTTCCTGTCTCTCGGTCCTTGTTCTCACAAGAGGTTTCCCCACTCAAATTCTTAACATGGGGGGTAGCTGGAGGAGTGCAAAAATAATCTTCTCCCGGTCTCGAAAGTCATGAACAGAGAAATATCCTTCTAATAGATTCAACCATCTATCTACTTGTGATTCGTCATTTCACCCTCAAATATGGGAATGCTTAAATTTACTTGTACCTTAAAGGAAGTCGGCGTAACCCAGAGTGGCTAATGATGCGTATGCGCTCACGGCAAGGCCGTTGAAGGATCTCGATAAAGCTATCCATCATCGCGTTTTGTTTTTCGAGGGCCTCTCGAGCAATATTTCTTTGAGTAGATCTCGTCTCATCTATCTTTTCATCCCCCATGGGCGTCCGTCGAGGTTTGCGAGGCTGATCTTTGCAAAGGTTCCACCGTATCAAGCCCTAGTTCTCATACTCTCTACCTCGTTGGGGACATGCAAAGAAGGATCGAGAAAAAGAAGGACCGCTCCGATACCACCGATCCGGATTTATGCAAGAAACGTTAAATGTATAAAACACATAACCATAAATACGTATATGCAGCTGAAATAACACTTCATTTCATTAATATCAAAGAATCGAAATTTGCTTATGCACAATGGAAATAAAACTAGCTAGGGCACTGCAGCTATCTCCCGAGAAGAGATGTGGTGTACATGTGCCCGAATCGAGTTACAATGAGGCTCGAGGCCTATTTATTATTGAGAAACAATGGATGAACCCTCAACATCCCAAAACCTAACCCTAGGAGATGAAGCGCCAAAACTATGGGCCCCGTTTGGGTAAATTGGTGTTTCAACTTCCCAGGACGTAACTTTGGCATACCATTCGTTTGATGCATATGATACATCATTAGAAAGCTCTATCCGAGGAATACAACTTGTGACAATTTTGATGATCAAAATCGCAACAAATTTAGTACCTCCAAAAAACGCCGTTTAGGGTTCCCCAAACGGCTCCTAAGTTCAGGACCCGAAAAACTGCTAAAAATAGTAAGTTATGCAAAAACTGAAAAACTGAAAGAGACAATGGTGGGGGCCCAAGTGGAATAGGCGGGTGGCCACCAATATCCACCTGGATCAAGAGGAAAAGGCATACACTTCTGGTTTTTAGCTTCAGTGTAACAAAGAACCCTAGACCTACATTCCCTTTTAGCCCAAAACATATTTTTCCTCTTTTAAAATTTTGTTGGACGCACTTATTGGATTATTTTATGTGTTCCAAAATGTGAAACATAGCCCTGAAAGTGCATTACAACCCTGAGGATGAGTGGGGGTCTCCCCGAGTGAACTACAACACTAATTTGAAAATCTAAGCCACGAAAATTGATAAGGTTAGGCCACCTACCTCCAACTCGCGTATCCATATTTCAATAATCTATTTGTCTCGTACGATCTCCATAAGATTCTGGGCCTCGTCCTCTCTAAATTCTCTGTAATATCCCTCGCATAAGCCACCATAAAAACTCTCATAAAATGAGGGTTATTAAATAATTAAATATTATTAATTATTATATTGATATTAAATGAAGAATATTCTTGTAATTGTTGATTATAAGAATATTGGAAGAATTATTTCTTAGTTATTTTATTTATAATAATTTATATTCTTCCATGGAAATAAATTATATTTCCAAGTTGGTATATTTTATGAGTTTTAGAAATAATGAGTAATAGATTTGAAAAAAGTATGGATAAGTGATATTTTTCTCATAAGGAAAAAGAAAATCTACCTTTAAAAATAAAAGCATGAGGGATTTATGGAATGCTTTTCTGATTTAGGAAAAATCAGATTTATGGAGGCTTTATGGATTTCTTTTGTGATTTAGAAAAGCTGGAATGCTTTTATGATTTAGAAAATATGGAATTATTTTATGATTTAGAAAAAGTTGGAATACTTTTATGATTTATAAAATCTATTCCATTTTAATTAATTCTATTTTTTATTATAATCCCATGAGAGAAATAGAAGAGGGAAATGGGAGAATACATGGAGAATGGAGCCAAGGAAGAGGAAGAGAGTATTTCAAGCATGCATCAAGATATGAGTAACCATATTCTTTGAAAATATATTTGTTTGCATATGGACCATGATTATATAATCATTGAATTTATTTGTAATAAAAATTTCAGTGTATTAAAAGCTAGATCTACATTTATTTATGCATTTTTTTGATAAAACCCCAGGGGGATCTTGTTTAGAAGGCTGAGTAGTTCCAGATCTGGTATGGATCTGATGTTTCAGCCATGTATCAATTTTCGATCTGAATATTAACCTACAGCAGCTGAAGCTCCTCATATAAAATGCTGTCAAGTCTTTCTGCAACTTTTCCAATTGTTTCTGCTATTATTTTTGAAGGATTCTTTCTCTTGCTTCAAGTAAATCCAATGCTTCTACAAAGGAATTTGATTATATATCTGATTATTTGATGCCATACTATAACATGATTCTAATGGCTGATTTCTAGTGTCTTCCAGCAGAAACTGCACAATTTCTAAAGGACGGTTTCTCTATTTACCAACTCTCTCCGTTAGCTGATTTTCAGCTAGTGTTGATTGTGGGAGATCTGTTAAAACCTCTAACTCATTCATTTTTGCCGAAACTTTTCTTGAGATCTGACACAGCCTAAAATAAGGGAACCCAACCCTGTTCTACGTTATTTTCACACTGGCTTGCTTATACAATGTCCTCCTTAAGCCTATTGCAGATTTTCTTGAGAGTGGAATTTAGCGCTTCTTCCTTGGTTGGATTTTACTTCTCTTTTGGATCCATTGTTTAGATCTATAGATCTAAGGTTCATAAGAGCAGAAAAATATAAGAGGATTGTGTCATTCCCACACTTGCTGTGTTTCACCATTCTTCTATAGACAGAGTCTGGAACGGGCCAGGAAGCCTCTGGATTTCACCCTTCCTTGTGAAGGTGATGCATCTAGTAAATGCCCTGCCAGTCTATCTCTGGTTTAGATCTA